>CAKKOB020000037.1:76548-126858 GCA_918844115.2 Phlebotomus perniciosus
TATGTTTGTGTATGAGCGGGTTGTAGATTTTCATCCATTTTAAATACATAAATATCGTATAAATAAAATAGATAAATTTTAAATTGGGTGTTTGAGTCATATTGCGTGTTTTTTTATTCATTGAAAATGTAAAATTATTAAACACCGAAAATCCGTGGAAAATGGTAGAAGCATTATGTAGAGAGATGATCCAAAATAGACTAATGATCTGGGCAATTCACCTCAATCCCTGATGTCAACATATATAAGTGACAATGAGGAGCTTTGGATCACGACAGAAATGTCACGAATTTACATGTGGAGATGTATAAAATAGTTTTGTACTCCCAATTGAAACACTTTCTGACCACATTTCACATTTAGCCCTACGAGTTCAACAGTCCCACACTCAAAATGATTCAAGAGAAATATTTTGTACGAGCATTTTGAAGAGCACTCGCCAAATTGACGTGAAAGAAGAGTATTTTCCTATCCATTTGTCAATGATTCATCCTCAGTTCATAACCATCCTCCTTCTCTGGGGCAACACGAGAGCAACCCACACAAATAGCAACAAATATAAATTCGACTAAAAGTCTAATGGCACAACGCTGTTTCCGGTTCATCTCTATGAATAATTTAGGCGACTGCATCTGAAATAACTCCACCACACCCCACCATGTTTATTTACTCAAATATTCCATCCACAAACCACTTCATCTCCTCGCCCTTATGCAATCCACTGCACCTAGAATGTTATGTAATGAATCTCTCTCTCAGATACATAGTATCATTTTCCGCCCTTTTCACCAACCCATACAATGTGCCAGACCTGAAAAACAGTGAACATCCAAAAATGTAGCTCCAATATAGGAACATGGCTTTTTTCAGTGTTGCAGTTTTTCAGGGTTTTGTTACTAACAATATATATAACTCTTTTTATTACCTCCCACCATGCGCACCAACTGCGTTTGGGGAGCACTACAACACGTCTATTTTGCGAATATGTCCGAAATTGACTTCCTTCCATACCCTTGGTGGTCGTATGTTGACGCTATTTCACTATTCTGAGCTTCTTCTGACCTATATTTTGGTTTTTAAAAACATTTAATAATAGATCTTCCTATTCTGAAAGATATCTTTTGAGTTTTAGAAATTACTACTATACATATTCTTATTTTTTTTTAAGTATTTTGAGTTTTAGCTAATATGATATTCAGCGAAATTATAAAATGAAATGGATTATAATAAATATTTCTTAGAAAATCCATGGCCATTAAAATAAAACTCTTTTCGAATGGATCCTCATAATGAAAATTACCGCCATATTTTAACATAAAAGTTAGAGCTAGCATATTTATCGTTCAACTCAATAGTTACAGGTTATATACATAGGAGTCACTGTTAAAATCGACAACTTGTTATTGAATTGCCTAATGCACTTCATAATAATTTAGCGTTTTACATTTGTTAGGTAGGTATTATATCCTAACAGAAATGTACATATTTCCTTTCAACTTCATGCATTCAATATCATTGAATGTTGTGAAGGCTTTCTTCTGAGAAACATGTACCTTTCACTTTGTGCAATGCGCAAATTTATCAATGGATCGAGGGTTGAAAGGTTGAGAAATAGTAGGATGAGTAATCATCCAAAGAGAGAAGAGATAATGAATTAAAATCAATAGGTACAGCTCCTCTGTATAATTATTTCTGAATTTCACATAGATATGCAAAGCACTCACATAATTTATAGTGGGACTTATGCGTTTGAACTAGGCGCCTCCACTGTCACTAGTTTCTCCATTCTATAATAACTATTGGATTCTTAAGATCTATTATATGTAATTGGACTCTTAACCCATTCCTCGACAACTGGAATTGTTGAATAAAATCCAACACACAAATAATCTCCATGGTGATGGATTTTGACTCCACTTAATGGTCAAAAACGCAGATTGGGAATAGAACAACTCATAAATTTTCCACATGTCATGTGGCATTTGATAAAATTCATCCGACAAATCACCAACGCATTTCACGTTAATGTTGCATCTGACGTCAATTAAATGTACTGTGTGATATATTTGTAAAAGTCATATGTGGGAACAGGTGTCACATGTAGGTCAATTGCAGTAGCATTTTAAAGAGTGACTTTGAGAAAGAGATGTTATACATAAGTGGATCAGACATCAATTAAGTGGGTGAAATTGCTATATGGAAAAATCTCTTTGAACCAAAAATACTTCGCGCATTTATCATTGCCAAGGAGTTTTGAGTAATAAAAGCATTTTATTCACGCATATTACAAGACGTTAGATTAGTGAAAAATTTAAAACTGAATTCTTCACGAAGAACATATCTCGAAAATGCAGGTATAAAGGTAGGTTGATGGGTGAAGTAATGTTATTGGTTGAATGAAACGGATGCCCCGCAGGGAGGTAAAATGTTTCAATTCACTTCTTCCTGGGAGCTCCGCATTTAGAATGAGATTGTATGTATTTTTCACATTCAACTGTAAAAGAGTGGATGAATCTTTTAAGAGAATAAGAAAAAGAGGGGTTCTATACTGGAGGGATATGTGAGAAGCATACTATAAGGTGGAAGTCATATTTTTCCATTCAACTACGTGCCCCAGGACGATAGACAGGTGTGTCTGATGGCCCAATGTGATATTGGGGATTTCACATTGAGTATTTATATGTGCTGGGGATGGCTGGGAAAGGTGAATTGATAACATTGGTTGGGTTTATGAAGAAGGGTTTTCCAACATAAACGCAAGTCAGTTCGATGCACGCATCTTGATTCCGTCAGACGGTAGGAGAGTGCTTTGCACCCCATTCTATAGCTCAAGGGTGGATGGGTAATCGACCTGAAAGGAAAGCAGTTTGTGTGAAAATGAAAGGTAAAGTTATATCTCGTCGGATAACGACTTTTTGACCTCTTTCTCATCCTCTCCAAGGTGCACCCATATCGTTCTCTCGCTTATGCAACAAATCACGTCGAAAATTCTTTTATCGCAGGAAGAATAAATATATAAATATCAGAGCATTGAACAGACAAAAAAAATTAAATGAGAGATTTACGAACCTCTTCCTTTCTCTCCTCAGCAATCAAAGTGGATTTTCTTCACAATCAACTCACAATCGCACCTGAATTTATCATTTTTCCCCTCCTCCATTCTGGAGTGGGTTGTATTGGCAAGTCTCAGCACTTTTCCCATAAACTTTTACGTTGTATCCCTTTGCACTACATGAGAGCTGAAGGCGGAAAATGTTGAAGTTTCTTTTTGTTTGATTGCATTTGCTATCGATAGTCAAGGGTTAAGCATTTCCAATTCACTCAAATGGAAATTTTCTCCAGCTTCTCCTTGTTTTTCTTTCAAATCAGACGATATTTCAAAATCATTGTATTTGATATTCAGCAAATACAATTGATTCAATTTTCTCTGATTATATATAAATTGATCAATAAACTGATTATTTGATAGTAATTTTTCAATAAAGTGAAGTTTAAAATTTTTATTTCACGGCACCTTCGCGTTTCCGGTAATACCAAAATGTACGGTAAATTCTTAAAATACTTAATTCGAGGTGATTTTCAGAGAAGTTGCAAAAAGTGAGGGAGGTCGGATGTAGTGCCAAAATACCAAAAATTCTCGCCGAAAACTGAAAATCTTGATATGAAACAATTCTCTTCCTAACGATTATTGCTCGCCAAGAAGACCAATTGGAAAATTCCAATTGCTACCTACTTTTTGTTGAGACTCAGATTACCCCTTATATAAGGGTTGTAGTTGGAACTGAAGAATTTGATGGATTGGGACTACCGCAATTGCTGGAATCTTTAAGAATTCCACAGTATTATGCGCAAAGGGGCAACGAATAGATCGAAAGGAATTCTTATTGTTGTGTGAGCCCTTGAGCTATTGTCACTTTGACTTGAAGAATCACTGTGAAATTTACATTAAAGACCGATATAGGGATAGCAACTCTCCCCTATATTGTTGAATTTATATGCCTTCCAAATACTTTTCTGGTTACGACAAATCGACGGCTCAAGCCTCTCTCCTTATTCTGCACCATCGAAAAGTGCATTTATATATGTTTATATATATGTTGCTACATATAATATTTTTGCAAATCAAGTTATATGGTTTTGAGCCTTTCATCCCTTTTCGGATATCGTCCCTTTCCGTTTACCAGACATTTTACATTCTGACGCCAAAGCATTTTGTTTGGGGGGTGGAGGGGGTGGTGCGCATCACACTTCATCGACTTTCAACTCTAAGCGAACACGGCCAGACATTTCGGGGCGAATGGTATGAGTTGACACCGTTTAGTGGCTGGAGGTGGGTTATTTGAAAAAGGAGGAGAGCAAATGTTGGAAATTGCTGAGCGTCATTTTGGGGGTTGGCGCCGTGGGTTTACCGCGAGCACCACAAATATTTCGCAAATGTTTCCAACTCTCTGCAACCATAAATATGTTGAGAATCTTGCACTTTCTCAACTGTGTATGCTCTCAGTCTCACCACAAGTATTCCCATTTACACATCGCGAGCCACAGAATATGTGTTGAAAACTGACATAGATGGGGGTAAAATGACAATCTTTCCCAAAACCTTCCGTGCTAATTTGTTCTAAGTGCCTCTACACATCATTGCTACCTATAAATTATATGTTGTAAGGGAGAGGAGCTTCTCAAGAGGATTTGTCTTGGTGGAAAATTTTTGCTGAATATGGACAAAATAATATCCCCACAGAAGAACATAAATAATGAGATCGTTAGATGACGTGATTAATTGTTAAGAGGTCACCCCTGGAGATGGTCTTTGGCAGCAAAAGAGAACTTTCGAGAGCTTTTCCCCAAGTATTTGCTATTCAGATCCAGTTGACACATTGTGTATTAAGTTTTATAGGAGTTTAGAAGCTCTCCTCCTCACTGATTTCTCGTCAAGGGAATGTTGTACTATTTACGTGGATGAGGGGCTACGTCATGAAAATGGTATACACACACCCTAAAATGACTAAGTTAAACACAAGACATCAGAAACCCTCAAGAGTGTTTCACCATCATGGTTGAAGATTCTCCCCCTCAGCTTCTTTAACATTTTTCAAACTTCCAACGTGAGGGATGAAAAACAAGCTGGAATTTCAAATTTGAATTGAGTGAAAATTCCACAGAGAAAGCCCATTCGACAACCATGAAAGATATCTCACTTAGTTTCACCATTTTTCGCTCTTTTCCCCATTATTCTTCCCTTCCCCACCACCCATCGTGATTCGTCCCTCACGTCAAACCCACAAACGTGCCGCGGATAGAAGATTTTTACACAGTGTGGTTGTTCTTTAAGCCCCTGTGGCAGAAAAAAATACCACCCACCCACCCCCTTACAAGAACGATGACGGTTCGAAAAGAAAATCTCCATCCTCTATTTATTTACTCATCTCGTTTGACATTTTGGAATCCAGTATATACGCAATTATTTCTCGTCAACAGAGTTGTTAGAATCTTGTCTTTCGTCGCCCATGGAATTTTTCCGTTCCACATCCCCTCCCAGTGAATTCCACAAATTCCAGCACATTTTTCCCACCACCATCACATCTCCCTGGATTTTGGAAAGCTCCGAACACTTTCATTATCTATAAGCTGTATATGCTGAAGAACAGTGAAAAAGTGGAAAGTGACTTTGCGGAGTGCCGAACGTTTAAATTTGAATAATTTAAAATGAAAATTTCTGAAGTTTGTAGCAGAAATATTGTAGATTTCTAGCAGAGTTATTCAATTTCTAATGTTTCTTAGCAGAATTAAGAAAATTTTTATTTTAATATACATACATATAAGATTAAAATGATTTTCCATTAATTCTCTTCTCCTCTTCTTGTCTTTCCAGGTAACGTAATTTAATACTGTTATGTTGAGAGAAGCTTCCGCCGGAAATGTTGACTCTCTCCTTCTCGTCCCTCAAGTAACATGACGACTGTGAGTGCAAGCCACTCGAATCATAAGTACAAATGGATTATGTGTAAGTCTGACCAATTTGTGGACAACAAACGCCCGCCATACAATCCCCAATGTGCACAACTCGATAAGCTTTCACAGTGGAAGCTTTCACTCTGGACAGAAATAAATGATTGTGTCGTGCAAGTGCTTTAGATTTCAAAAAGCTCCGCAATAGTAACTACATTTCTCAAAGGTTTTGGGGGGTTTGGAACAACGAGAGGATGAACGATATACGCTCAGTGGAGAAACAATAAACTTTAATTGTTTGGTCAATGACAATAATTGTATTGTCGATAGAAATATTTATGAACGCACATGGTTTATCGAATTATTTTTTTCCTAAATTTGTTGGAGTTCATTTGTCCAACTTTCTACTTTATATATTTTAAATTCGCTGAACATTATTTCCCCCTTCAAGTGTAAATTTCTGATTTGAAGAAAAGGGAAAGCTTTTCAATAAAAGCACAATACAAAAGTGCATTGATTGAAGAGTGTTGTGGGATTTTCTTGAGTAACTTCTTCAATTTTACACCACACTCTTTACAACACCACAATCCCCTTGGGTGCAATTGCCATGAGAAAACTTGTACGGAGCGTAAAGTAGAAAGTTATTGTAAGATTTTTCATCTCCAACACTTTTTGTCCACTATAGTTTGTCGATCATAGATCTCACCATCGAGGCAAAGTTTAATAAGTAATTTAATAAAAATATTTCACCTCTTCACTTTCCATCTGAATTCAATTATACGCTTAAGTAAAAAAAGGATCAAATATAAAGCAGAAGGGACTAAATTTCAGGATAAAATGAACTTTCTTGAATCTTTTTATTTTAAATTCTTTAATCTTGAAGGTTATTGCCTTAAAAAACTTACTATTCTTGACTTGTACAGGTCACAGTATCCCTTTAATTTCAACATATTACACAATATTTAGATCTACTCGTGTTACATGAGTCACTATATATGAATGAAAACGAAGATGGACGGACATAATGTGTCAAACATTTATGTGAATTAAGTTATCATGCTATCAGGTGACATACAACACCTCAATTATTCAAATCATATGTACAATTTGTCTCAAGTGTAGAGAATAATTGGCAACCCTTGGCCTGTATGAAGCAACATTTCATATGCATGATGTGTTTCCGTTTCATCTGAAATTTATCCCTCACATTAGCATTTGAAGCTTTCGACTGGAGGAATGGGAAGAAGCTGGGTGTCAAATAAAGGTATAAAAGAGCACGAAAAAAAGCGTGAGTGTGTGTCGCTTTGATGCCGGCATCATCAGTGTAAATTAGCTGGATTCTGTTGATTAAAATTTCCCATGGAGCCAGGGCAATAATTAGTTAAATGCTGGACGACTGAACAGCAAACTGAATTGATAACACGAGAACAGTTAATGTCAATTTACAGGGGGGCTCTTTGTACACACAGCATCCGGCGAAAAAAGCGAGAAAAATTAAATTTCGGACATTTTGTCGACGACATTGCCGGGTGCAAATGATCGAATAGCCTAAAAATATTTTTTTTTCATGTTTTTGCTTGCCTGGTGCTGATGATGATTAAAATTTGAAAAATACACACGTTTCCCTGTAACCCAAACTCTGGCGCGCCTGCATTGCGATTATTCGAATGGGATTTTTCGGGGCTATGAAAAAGGACCCATGCTCTCATATATAGTCGCCGGCAATGCGACAAAGTACTACATAGCCAAATTGACACAGTTGAAGTTGTTACAGTTAATTGAATTACCCTCTGGTGCAAATGCACTCCCCGTTGCCGCGATAGTCATGTTCGTGGCAGTGAATGGAATTTTCACGTAGTGAATGGGTTTTTTTATTTGCTCAGATTTATTCGATCTCTTTGTTTATACCTTATTCAGTCAATGTATAAGGTATAGAAAAGAAATGAGAAAATTAGAGAGTTCAATTGCATAAAAAACTTGTAGAGCAATATTTGAATTGAGTTGATGAATTGCTATGGGATTAGGGGTATGAGAGGATTAATTTGGCCAATACCAAAGTCAAAAGACCTTATTTTAGCTAAATTTTATTTATAGGTAATCTGTGCAAACTTATACATTATGCACTTTCTAGTTTCTATTATATCCACTGTATCCTACATGGGTATAATAATTAATTGTAAATGAAGACGAACATGTCACAAGAGAACATTAAAGGGAAATTTCAGACACGTATACCTATCAAATTGTTATGAGGAAGTTTTATTAGACTTTTCAGCAGAAGCACAATCATTTGACACTGTAATATTGCACTTTATCCATTCTACCTTTCCCCTAATGAAATCCTCATTCTCAACACTCTCAGTCCATGGAAATATCCCTGTGTCTTAACTTGTGTAAACATCATGTGAAAATTGTCTGTAGTGAATCTAACAAACAACACCTTGTTGGCAAAATTATTCTCCAAGCTCATGTGAGTAACAACACAGTATTACCATCTCTTTGGATCCGGATACTATCACTTTTATCATCAATTGGGAGAACCACTGGCTTGCCTGCACTTCAAACGAACCATACCATACAATCCGTCCTGATGAATAGCATCATCATATTCTAAACACAAAACCACGTTACATGTACATATGTATTCCTGAAATAATATTGGGTAGGGGGGGTGGGGATCAGAGTGTTTGTGTGAAGTGTAAATTCGGGGAGAGGTTGGAATCTCACTGTGAAACTATTTCCTATGTTTTCTTGTATTGTGTGAAAATTTGTATATAGAATCAATAATTTTAATCCAAATGCTTCCAGATACCCAATGACAAGACAAAGAGTGAGAAATCTTGGCACACAAGCTCTCAAGTTTAACCTAAACCATAGAAACACTTCAGAGCTTTTTTCACAACTCCTAAACATTCTGGGAATGTACTATATGGCATTTCTCCATCTATCCACTAGAGAATAGGATTTTCAAATGGACTTGGGCCAAAATTTACCCTTTTGAAATAGCGGTGAAAGGAATAGCGAAAATTCCATGAAATGTGTACTTCTATTCAATTGTTTTATACCCACACAAATGGTACATTCAAATGGTACATCCACAATCCATTGAGTTGTGTAAAGCTCAAATGAAGCAACTCCAAAGGAAAAGACTTGGAGCTAATGTTAGGAACTGAGAACTACTACCCTTGTTCCAACTTTAGAACATATGGGAACGTTAGTGATCGGAATGATTGTTGCAACTCTATTCAAATAAGTTAATAACTCTATGGTCTGTGATGATCAACTCCTCGATTAAAGAATATATAAACCTGGGTGGGTTGACCGTCGACAAATAAACTATGGACTTCTGAAGTCAAGTAGGATTTAGGGGTGATTTGGCCAATTCACACATGCACACTCTACATTTTATATATAGATGAAGAAGCGTGCAAATTCTATATACTACAGCGTCTCCCTTTATGTGAACATGTGTGTATCTATGCGGATAACCAGAGAGCTTCTGATTTATCCCTTAGCAGTCATTCTGATCGATAATTAAAGCTGAGTTTGCATGAAACGCTGGTTAAGCACTTGCTCCACTAAATTTCAAATACAGAAGAGACTTTGTGTACAAACACGATACGTTACCTAATCCTTGGACACATCATTTCGTCATGTCTGGTGAGAATACTTGATGTATATTTTCTCAAATTTCAACCCCCCGAATCATCCACCCTCTCCTCTTCTGATCAAATGTACCGAATGTACCATACATATTAGAATTACTGATATACAGATACTAACTCATCCCTGTGAAAACGTAACAATCCGAAGGAACTTTCTTATGTGAATGGGTTTAATGTTGACTTGCAGTTTCAATCCTCAACGATATGAATGGATTGTTTGGACAGCATTTCATAAGGGGACAAATCTCCATATGACCGTTGTCCATTCATCCACTTCTCTTCTCCATCGCCACGTGATATCCAGGGAGAGAAGTTATAAAAGGGAGGAAATTCTTCCGAATCTGACGACAAACCGACTGTCATCTCTCTATAGAACAAACAGTGCGAGTATGATGTCGCTCTGCATAGTGATATGATTCACTGTCTGAGGATGAGGACTTTAGCTCTTCAACTGAGGTAGCATGCAAGCTAATTGTTTCGGAGCAATTAGGTGGGCAAACACTGTGAGATGCAACTTCACTCGCATATGACGAAAGATCCAGAAACGTGACGATTTCAAATACAGCCCGTCGTCATGAAGAAATTATTATCTCTGTTTGTGCATCCATGACAGAGTTTATGTACTGTTGAAAAAATGTCTTATCCAACTTTAATCTTTAATGTCTTTTGTATCTCGAGTCAGAGTACATTCATGACCTATCTTTGGAAAGGTCTTGTTTCTCGTCTATAAGCCGTTGAACTTTTGCTGAGGGGCTGATTTTTTTTTTTAGAATGTGGAGACCCTAATTCATACAGCGCCTCATATACTAGGTGTTTGCTGTGATTACTACTTAGTAACCCCGAAGTGCAGGGATTAAGGGATACCAGCTCTAAAATCCTCAGACATCACTTTAGTTACGACATCTGTGACTTGATGAAATTGTATGCTATGTGACTCATACAATTTTCAGTGACTGAAAATACCTAGTTCAACGTAGCGAAATGACTCAAAAACTAAAAGGAAAAAACTGCTGATAAAGGAGGTGAAAAGTTGTAAAAGAGAATGAAAATCCAGCAGACAACCATTGCAATTGCAGGAGGAAACAAGAGGAAACTGGATTAATTTCACTCTCAAGTGAATGGTGGTTTGGATGGGAAATTTGAGACTGTGTGAGGAACTAATTTGCACTTCGTGTTACATTTCGTGGTTTTTTCCTTCTATTCCATGCCAGTCCAGGTTTTACTCAATTGAGCAAAATTGTCCACAGAATGTGATTGAGAGTGAAGTGACTGAGGACAGGTATTATGGTAGTTTTGCAAAATGAAAAAATTTGTTTAAAAAAGTTGGTTCATAATTTTTGGTAAAATACATGTAAATTCGCTTGGCAAATTAATGGTTTTGGATTTTTTTATGTGCAAAAATGGCAGACATAAATTATCAAAGGATCCAGTTCGGTATGGAAATTTGTATGTGGGAAATATGGTGAAAACTAAATATTCATCACATTCGTTCATTCATAATGGGATCGATACAGAATTTGTGGCCACAGGATTATACTATTCCTCATTGGTCAAGGAACTGCCAGATTAAGTCTTAAGCATCAAGAGGCTTCTGCTTCATAGTTTGCTCTATTAGTACTGGGTACCTTATATGGTTAAGTATATCAGTTTAAAGTGATTATCAACAATCCTCCAATCTGATGGTACTGTCACACGGAAATAGTTTATATTATAGACTTTTATATTTGAATGTTTCTTTTCGCACATTTTCCAGCAAAAATTCACAATTTTCTTCTCTTATCTAGTCTCAGTGGAGTTCAACCAACGTCCACCGCGTTGACCTGCCCATCTATACTCAATTTCTCTGCAAGATTAACGTGACTTATAGCAGCAGATCTCATGTTGCACTATAGAGATTTTCACCTCATCCCAAACACAAACACTGTAATGGGAAATCTTCCACTCTCTGTCTATTAGATTAAAATGTGTGCCCGATACCTTCCACATATCACACACTGTTTTATCGAAGTATATATGGTACATCCGAGTTCTGCTACTAGAAAGTTTCTCAACCGTATAATTACTTCCTAATTAAATCTAATTATCATTTATAATGAACATACATACACACCCAAAAACTGGCGGATGCTTGCTTATAAATTCATTAAATTCACGTCTGGGATCGTTAATGTGGAAAATTGTGGCGATTAACTATTGTATCTCCACCTGTTATGTTTTGTATAGGAATGTCGTCCAATAATCACTCAGTTTTATTATTAATTGGAGGTAGTTTTTTCTTATGGCCCCTAAGTTTACAAACAACTTGACATACAAGAGATTTTGACTTGAAGTCTTAGCAAAAGATAAGTATTTTGTTTATGGAAATTGTCTGATTTTTCGAGTACCATCTGGGGGAAGTTTGAAGTTGTGTATACTCTACTATATACGTATATTTAAATTTTGGAAAATTAATTTTCCCTATACAACTGAGATTATTTGCTCTCTGAAGCAAGATTGTTGTGAAATTGTTTATTCCTATCTACCCGCGATACTTTTTCATCAAGTGTCGAAAAATCAATTGAGAATGTCAAAAGAGACGCCTTTAAGGAAACTTTTTGCCATGACTGAGCGCGTACGACGAGAGTTTAAACTAAATCAATTATACTTTCATCTAAATGGTAATTTAACAAGTGTATTCTTATGCAAAATCATGCTACGAATATTTTACTTTTCCATAACGTCACCGCAGGAAGGCATAGTTATATATATTTGGTGATAACAATTTTGATATACACTGAGAGAAATTGATGTAGTATTTTGGAGAAAACTCACTTTTGACCTCTTGACTTGTTATCTAAGGTTAAAGTAGGGCAGTCAAACTTTATGAAAAATTTAAATTTTTCATAAGAAATCCTCTTACAAAATTGAGTGTTTAATTCAAAGAAAATTAATCTCTGAGTTTTCATTTGCACCTGAACTAAATATTAATGAAATCTCTTCCTTTCTCCAACAAGGATTCATACATTATTATCACGTGAAAAAATGCTACAGAGCATTTACAGTGAATTGCAAAAAAGAAATTTTAACATGCAAATTCATACAAGCGTTGCTCATCTCTTTTCTCCAAGCACACATTCGAGAATGAGAAAAAATGAAACATGCTCTATCTACGTGTAATCTTTCTTTTACCTCGGCATTGTATGGTAGAGCGTTGACAATTTTTTTTTGACTTATGAACTGCTTATTAATTCACCCACAGTTATTTTATACCTTTTATAGGTTTCATCTTTGGTGTTAAAGATCGGAGAAATTCAATCAATTTTCCACCCGATGAATACACAAACACTTTTTGAGTGTAAATGATGGCTGAAGATTGCCAACCCTCAAAAATTGATTAGTTATGGTTCTCCCATTCCCAATTGACGATGTTTTACACCCCAAATTCCGCATGATGCATCACTGACAATTCCATTTAATTTTTCCACCCCACACCCCCGCCACCCCATTTGCCAATTTAGCATTTCAAATGATTTCACTGTTTGATATGTGGCGGAGTGAATAAAACATTCCATTTTCACTGTTTATCCAATGCAATTCACGCTATGAAACACTCTAATGGACTTTTTCTGTGCGTCTGCACGTCATATTATATGTAGGTAGGTTTCAAAATCATGACACATAGACAGTATAACTGAATTGCAAAAGTTAAAACTTTTTGAGATATGAGTAGAATAAATTTGTTTTTTTTCTATAATTAGGTACATATTTTTAAAATATCTTACCAATTATTAATTGAATTTAATGATATGTTTTGGAGTCAGATCCGCCACAACTATACTCGTAGCCTGATCGCTTATAGAACATTTGTACTCAACGGTTTGTCTCACATGACGGTTTGTCGTAAAGTAATATACAATCTTATATCTCTATCTTACACGTAATGAGATTCTTGGACTTGAATTTATGACAAAAGACTCTTGGTATATATTCGCTATAGAACCACAACTTTCATCCTCTGCGCCATACTAAACGGTGATTCTAACTATAGGATTTATAGACCCTATGTAGAGTCGATATAGTCGATACGGAGTTGCAGTCGCTCGTATGTCTCGCCTCATATATTGTTGATGTGAAAAGCTCAATGCACCGAGACGCCGGAAAGTTGCATTAGCTGAGCTTTCTCTCTGCCGTTGTCGTGTTTGCTGTCTTCTATGTATGTTCGCCTGCGGGAATCACATATATGGCGTTCAAATTTACCCCAAATTTCATCCAATAGAGCATGTGAGGGGAATTTCTGTTTTAGGGGCTCGAAAGGTGGTTTTTGCGCAACCGAAAAGTTTAAGAATTCTTATGCAGCATTTATGCTAAAGAAAGGCAGAAGAAAGGGTACAAAAAAAAGCACTTGTAATGCACTATTCTCCAAAATGTTGGTATATGCGCACCCATATACAATGTAATCACTTGAGTTTGATGATAAAGAAGCCATTTTATTCTCTAGCTAGACGGAAAATATTGACTTGGGATATGGATAGGTTATGCGGTGTTGAATGGTCTACAAGGACGGGGATTTTCAATGTGTGTTGGAGATCATTTTACAAGAAGCACATTTCCCTTTGACTCTTTTGCGGAACCACTTGAGAATTCCTGATGACCAACTTCAAGCTATATTGCTTGGCCATTCATTCACAATTTCTCCCTCTTATACACTCTTGAATCATCCATCGGAGCCAACCGTATCGTCATTCCCATTGGCATTTGAATGACTCTCATGTGAACGGAGAGATAAATTAAAGGCATGGAAAATTCACTACTCTAACAACATTGGATTACTTGTGCATGCAATCTTTCCTCAGCACAAGTGGTGAAAATGATAGTGAAGCCCCACAAAAATCCTATACACGGAAACTCAATAGCATGAAATATGTAGTTTAGCTGTAATCCTTACAGATTCAAAGCTTATGATCGTATACGAATTAAAGTATCTTCAATCGGTCTGAACGGTCTGAAATTTTAGGGATGAGATGTATATATTATTGAAAAGTATTGGTGTTGAAATTTATAAGAACTAGTACAAAGGATTCCGACTAAATTCAATCTAATTCCAATATATAATAATTTATCTCAGTGCAAAATGTTTTGGAATAAGTTGTAGTGGAAGAGGGAGTAAGAAAACTCCAAGTAGTACCAGGAGGGAAATTGACTTTCAACCTTCATCAGATAGAATCGTTGAGTTTGACACGTCATGATGGTTTGAAGGATTGAAGAGAATATATATACATATATATAAATTTATATATACAGACTAAATAAGGATGAAAAATTCCTCACTAGCAGGTAGTGAAAACAGACTATTTTAAATAAAAACAAAGTTAATTTATTTCAGAATACTTTAATTTCTATTTTACTATACCTATATACATATTTTGACGCCAAATTCTGTCTTCCTTTGCTGAGTAAGATGCTTCAGCAATTTATTTCAATTATCACCGTGAATAATTAATCATAATCTAACAGTGACTGTAAATTTTTCACTATCTATTTTAATTTCTTTTATATACCTACATTCATTCCAACCTGTACCCATCGTTCTTAATCTAAATTAAGATATTGTTTTTATGTAGTAATATATATATATATATATAGATTCATTATATTATTTCTGTTTTTTATTTGACAAATAAATACACAAAGATTTTGTTATAATTTTGAAGTGAGAAAGATGCCTGAATGTGGAATGTGAAACGAAATTTTACTCACGTTCAATACAGGTGGTATTTTGAAACGTAGCACCGATGCATAAAGTGCAGAGACTATTTAGTGCTTTGTTTAAAATTCACCCGAAAGTAGAAAAGTAATATACAGTTCTTCTTATGGCATGGTCAAAAAGCGCCAGGGCTTTACAATTTGATAGTTTGGCTGCATTAGAGAGACCGCATCAGGAAGTTTTATGGTTGTGCTCAAAAATTTAGCACACTTAATAGTTAATGTATATTTTTCCCGTGCAACATTCCATCCATAGTCTGGCCAAAAACTACCTAGAATACTTCATAAAAAATTTCCAAAACAGGATGATAAGCGAAAACTCCGGTGCGGAGGTGTCGAAAAGAATATCTTTTAGAAGTTTGATGGGCTCCATGCGGTCCATGAAAATGTGGAAAATGGGTAGAAGTTATTATGAATGCAATATTAACCATCCTCGAGGGAGATTTTGATATTGTCTGGAGTTTTCCTGGGAAAATGACGATGATTTTTATAGGGAAATGGATTGTTTGAAATTAAGCCTTTTCCATGGAAATCATGTTGATACATTAAACTTAATTTTCACATAGTCTTTCGCTCTGTTCAAAATTCATGCCCATTTACGAAAGCTTGGTGTTCGAGATTAAACCCCAATGAGCAGTAATTGTTGCAGAAAACCATATGGGACTCTCAGAGTGTGCTCAAGATGCCATTTGGAGGGGCTCCAATGTAAATGGAGCAAGAGATATTTACTAAATGCACTCCTGCCTTCTTCCAGACCTTCTCACCCAGGGCTCTCAACTATCCCTTGGCGCACTGAAAGTCTCGTAAAAACCATAAAGACAGACCATTGAGGATACTAATAATTCTTATAAAATGGCTCTACTTTGTCTAACATTTCCCTTATGGTCTGTGCGACATAAGAAAGTGCATAAGAGTAATTATAATGGGAAATTTGTCATGTGCGTGATGCATAATAATACAGTTAAATATTGGGTCTCTAATTGTCATTTCTTGAGCATTTGCCATGTGTTTAGATGGGAAATTCAATGTAGCATAGAGGAAATTATATGATCATACAATGCACAGTTTTGATTGTGCTGAGACAATGTAAAATTTCAATCACCCTATATTACTATATATGCTATTTTGAAGGGGCTGGGGTTGAGAGATGAACAAAATTCAATATTGAATCATCATCAGATGTCTTAACATGTATAGTCTACTATAATCCTTGTCCAGGGACACTAAATGAGATGTCTTGACACTGACCAAAAACACCAAAAGACTCTTGAGGGAAACAGAAGGAGGGTTGAGCGTCTTATGTAATTTAAGTTTGCCACAAAACCTCTACAATGCTGAAGTGCACGAGTTGCATATTTTATGGGGAATTATATTTCTAGTACACACCCATTCTTTTCCCAGAAGGTTCACCTTATGTGACTTTCGCGTGGGTGGAAAAAATCACGGAGAAAATTTAATATTTTAAGTTGTCGCACTTCTTTTCCTATTACATATAACGTTTGTCAACTTGTGCTAACGTTCACGAGAAGATCAAGGGGATGGTTTAAGGAGGCAGACATTTTCCCTATTTGTCTCTTTATTTCTTCAACAAGCAGCCACCTAACGAATAGCTAATCTCCTAAAGAAGTTTATATATACCTAATATATAAAGAGTAGTGTGCATATATAATATGGCCACAAATCACAAGCCCTACCAATCTTATTTTGATGAAAAACCAATGAAGAAATCAAAGAAGAGAATATTGTCTTTACGAATACTTGTCCAATCCAATATTGTCTCATGAAACTAAAGACTTTTCCCTACTTTCCCTGTATGAGGAATTTCACCTATAGTTAAATATTAAAGGTTTTCTATGTAGTATAATAACTTTCTTGCGAAAGTAAATTATGAACAAGTCATTGAGAATTTCACGCTCAATGATGCAAATGTTTCGGGAGGTGGAAATTAAGGCACGAAAGTTCCACACCATTTTCTCTCCCTACTCTCATAAAAGCACCACCCATTGTTCTTTGGCCTGTTGGCGTGTGGTGGGTGGTGGAATTCCCACCCACCAATTCGTGTTGTATCACGTGATCTATAAATTAGAATGCGTGCTAAAAGTTCGACCAATCACCCCAAAAATGGGGTTAAACGTGCCTTCTAATTTACATCTTCTAATAATAAAACAGAGTGTACATATTTTACTTGGCCAGATTGCCATCTAACCACTAAATTTCCATATGGATATTGTTTCAGCAGGACTCCGAAAATATCCATATTATAAAATATTTTCTGTGGTTTCTGTGCGTTATTAACTTTTACCCGGAAAAACGGTCCATACACTTTGTATGTATAATTGCTTGCTATTGCTTTGAGATGTTTGATATAGGTTTTCTATGGTATCGCTTTTAATCCTAAATAATAGACGACTTCTCCCCTAATTAGAATCCTTGGATCTAATAAGCCACAGGCCGCGAGTATTCCGCCTTCGCACGAGACGAGGCGCGAAACACCTCGTGCTTAAATATTTATCAGAATATTTTAGCTTTTATACACGACAACTCTCGTAGAACAATATATGACTTTCAGAATTTATAGATTTTTTTTTTATTAATGACACATACGACATTTCTTCTGAGCACGGGACGGGAATAAAATGTAGTGAGAAAATGAAGAAATGCCGTGCTAGAACAGAGGTCATGAAGGGGCACTAGTAAAACAGGCAATTCGACATTTATAGAGGCAAATAATATAATTTCTCTGTAAGAGTTATATAGCGATTAGGAGTTTTTCTCCGGAAAACAGATATTTTTGGGGATGAATGAGAAATTTATTAACTAATAATGTGGGAGTGAATTACACAAAAAGAGTCAATTTTAGGAAAGTAGGTTGGATTGGGGGTGGAAATATTTTATACTGTGGACAGGGAGACTTTTAGTGTTAATGCAAAGAGGTTGTCAGGAAAAGACGCAAGAAATTCCCCAAGTAAAAGGTAGATGAGGCCACTCTCTCCATTTTGGGGCTGTTTTACGCTCTTTCAAGGGGGTGGCGTGCGAGGTGAAATTAATTAAATTAAATCTATTTAATTTTCACTTAATAAACACAGGGCTATTTCTCCTTCACCCACACCACTGCTCTGTGGAGTGAATTAATTGCTCAAAACTCCCATGGAAAATCCATCCAAGGTGGAAGAGCGGGGAGTTTATGGAACATGGCTGTATGAAAAGCTATGTGAAAACACTCGCGTCATTTCATTATAGAAAGAAAAGCGCGTGTTGGTGCTAAGAATCATAAACAACATTAATCTCTTTCTCCGTATATTCCTATTTTGCTTCCAGCGCAACACCCACTAACTTTTTTTTCCCTCTGAACCTTTATCATATATAAAGTAAGTGTGCAGATGTAACTGGGTCAGATCACCCTAAACAAACTATCTGTATTGGAAACGACTTCAGGAGTCCCAAAAGAAACTTTAAACTTATTTGAGATCCTTTGAGACATTTTCCAGCCCTAGAATCAATTTTAATTCAAATTTGTCACGAGGCGCCAACGGGTCTCTTAATCGATAATGTTGCTTAATTTTTTCTTCACTGGTTTTACTTGTTTTTTTTTCATAAAATATTTTCTTAAGCATAAATTATAATGTTAATTTTTCTTCTCGTCCGAAATTGCTCTTTAGTATGCGTGCGAGTAAAGAAATAATATTGAAGGAAAAATAGTCCGGCAGTTGATTAAAAAGCTCATGATGGTGGCTTTTAGCTGGGATACAGAGTCTTATCACGCGACCATAAGCAATTTCAAACAATGATGTCGTTGTGTTCACGCACAAACCATCCAAATTAATTTATTAAATTGCTGTCACACAAATGCCCACAACTTTTTATCCGTTCGGCCCACACGCCCTATCCGAAGATTCATATGAAACTGGATATAGTGTATAGGGGTTGCGAATGGCCGTTTCCACCCTCTTGAGATGAATGACCCATTGAGGGGCCATTGAAACACCTTCATTTCATATTGATTGCCCAATTTTCACGTTCAACTATTAACAGTAAATACAGAAAATTTTCTTCCATGTGTCTGAGGAAAATTTACTGAAGGGAAAATGTCTCAGGTTGAAAATTTGGTTTCCTCGAAAGGAGGTTCCATTAAAATGACCCAATTCATTCCTGCATAGCATTACACTTCACATGTGCTTGGTAATTGAGGATATGATGTTGGCCCTTTGTACGCAATTGAGAAGCAAAGTCAATGTTTCTCTATGGCACAATATCGTACGGGGCGAAGGTTTTATCAGCTCTCACCAAAGCAGCATAACAAATTGACTTTTGGGTGCCTAGTACAGAATCCTTAATGTCCAATATCCGGCCGACTATTTGAAATTCAACAACCAACTTACACACACCCGCCCCTTCATCATCATCCGCTGAACGTGGCTTTATGATAAAAGCTCGCATATGAATACACTGTGGGATGGATAAGGGATTTGATATGACATACAGTGTGGAAAAAATATTTTTGTTTGTATTAAGAAAAATGTAAAAAAGTAAAATTTTTCACAAATGTTTTGTCCGTGTGTTTGTGTTTGAATTTATCCCCAAACAGGATAAATTTTATATATAATATGCTCTGCTATCAGAGGGATTCTAGCTTACATATTCCACATTATATATAAAGCCAAAAATATGCGAGGCAAACATCTTGTTATAGGTAGTTTCAATGGGTTGCACATCTTAAGGACTTGACAAATATTTGCAAACCCTGGTTTTACCTGGAATTTTTACTGTATAAGATTCTCTTCTATATTTTAGCTGATAATCTATACTATACGAAATGCTCTGTGAAGTAGAAAGGTTAAAAAGCTGATAACAGATAAAACATTCTTCTTATGCGCACGACTGTATTTGATATCACAAGTTGGTAATTTGCACTTCTGAGTGTTTCCTATTTCTTACCTTTCCTAAATATTCCTTACGTAGATATTTTCCAATAATTTCAAATCAATTTCTTTCATCCTCCCCATCCATAATCTCTCGTGTATCTTCACAAAACCCCCGAATAAAATAACCTTTTGAATTCTTAATGGAGATTTGCTGAATGCGAGTTGGATAAGGGAAAGTGCTTGGAAGGTATACTGTATCTAATCTTTGGAAATGTGTGTATTCGAAATGGGAGAAAATAAATCACCAGAAAGATTATTTTAATGACTTGACTTGCAATTCACGTACAGCATAACATTTTAACAAACATATAATAGTAAACTGATAGTGTTTGGAGCAGTTAGTTTCAATGTCTGGAACGTGTGCAATTTTGAAATGAAGCAGCCTATAAAGCTCTTTTAGTTATTATTCTGCTGTAAGAAAGTTATGAATGTTATAAATTAATCAATTTAGTAAATTAAAATCCAACTCAGGAATATTTCTTGCATATTCATGTAAACCTCGCCAGGCGAGACCATGGGGGGTTTGTTTGGGGTGGAAAGGTATAGTCTTATGGAATTTTCTCATGACTTGAAAGTTATCAAGATCTGCCGAAAAATAACACAAAACTTTTCTGTATGGCTCGGAAATATGCTTTTTGCATATACATAGTTTCCCAGAATGCAATATGACGAGGGTGTGAGAGTTTATTTGAAGTTAGAATGTTTCACATTTCGAGTCTTTTCTTTCAAAAATAAAGGTGAGACTTACGCGGGATATGTAGTGCTGAGTTCGTTATGTATTTTGGAGTGTATCGTTTCACTTTGAGCCCACGACTTCACATAGTAAAGCTTTCAAATGAACGCTCTGTCTCACTTTTGGTGCACGACATAATAAAATACCAACACTATTGAACAATGTGTGGTTTAAAAGTATTGGATGATGTGACAGACTGAAGTATGAATAAAATTTATACATATAATTTATATTTTGTTACAAATTGAAGGTGAGAATACCAAACACATACAATTAATATTTTATTCTGTCATAGTGAAAAATAAAATGGAAAATTAATAATGAAATAGGACAATTTTACATGTCAAATTTATTTTATTCAACTGTCCGAGTCAGAATCATTTTAAAGTTTGTTATATTTCGAATATGAATGAGAGTGTGGAAAAGCCGCAGACAAGAAACTTGATTATGCTATCTAATTTTATTTAAAACTGTTTGTTGTTTTTTTTAAATCCTTCTAAAGTAAACGTAAAACCAAATTCGCTGTCTCTATATAGAGAGTAAAAAAAATATAACAAGACATTTTTGCCAGCATGAGATTGTTATACCCACCCCCATTATATATTGAAAAGTTTATGGAGTGTTCCATGTTTGCTCTTTGCTGTTAGTGAAAGTCATGATTAAATTAATGCTGTGATGCGAGTTAAATTCCTCACGGCTCAGCATGGATTTGGCGCGTTTGGGGAGCATTGAGAGGGATCCCGTACAAATAAATCACGTATTCAACTCTATTCTCGTGTTTGCGAAAAGCTAATTGTCACGTCAATTCGTCTGCCACTCTCCAACCACCCACCCACTTGTTTGCCGTATTCTCTTCAACACTGATGGGCAAAAGTCACCCCAGATGATACTCCACTGTACACACATTTTGCATCCATATCCCGGTGGCCACCCTTGAACTCGGATTACAATGATGGAAGTAAAACTGAGACGTTATGAGGTTGTTTCAATTGTGCCCTTGGCATTCTCGAGGACTCACTTCTATATAAAGCTCTTCGCGATTTCACAGCCATTGCAATGGATTCATTATGGGATTGTAAGAGATTGATGAGGGGTGGGAGGGTAAAGTTAAAATGCAAAATATGCATTCAAAGAGGCAAAGAGCATTAAATTTCATGTGCCATTGCACCTCTCGAGACACGATTTCGAACAATTGCCACGATCTTTTATAACGACGCCCCAAGCTGTGAAATTACACCCACTTCAAATGGCGTCATCGAAAAGTTCCATGCGTGTGCAAATGAATGGAAATCCCATTAATTTTCACACCACCCATGCACATTGAGGGTGAAGAATGTTGTGATAAAATACTTGTATATAACTGGGGAGCGTCACGCGGAAAAGCAGGAGCAATATCCTTCAACTTGCAACACAGGTTTTTTTTTCCTTTGACAAGAATGCTGAGGACACAATCCAGCAACAATCACAATCTCAATTATTTTTCGTCATTCTTTTCTCTTGCTTATTCATTATATATATAAATTATATTATATATAACACATCCCCTGTTAAAGCATTTAAACATTAGAAAACCCAAGGAAACCTTATGTCTGTTATCCAGCGACCACGTCTCACGCTTCTAAACCAATTCAACTCCCCCATCCCATCCGGTCTTGGTTACCCACTCTCCCCCAAACCTAAACCGTACCTATAATACTTTCCTGCTGAGAAGAACAAGGAGACAAATGCTGGTATTTATTAAGTCTTGGTTTATATGTAGATGTTCGAGTACACACTTTGTTGCTCATAATGTTTAAAATGATGAGCAATTTAGTTAGCATAAGGTCTTTTTGGAGTTAGGGTCGTTGTTAAGATGCCGAAGTAGCATCTCTAAGCCTTATGGCTGCTGTTTGCGAGGTCTAGGCATTCGAACATTGACATCAAACTTTTCCTAAACTTACATGAGGGACAAGAAGAGAGATGAAATAAAAAATATCTACGGATTAAACATGAAATATTTTATGAATCAAAACAAATAAAATTAGTCGTCTTTAATATGAAAAAAACTAAGGATGTGCATATAAATTGAATGTACTCATATCCTGAACCATCAAATTGAGTGTTCGCTATATTATTATACGTATCAATCAATACATTGAAAATTGTCTCTTTCAGGTCCGAACACTATTTGTCAGCGGATTACCGATGGATGCAAAGCCAAGAGAATTATATTTGTTATTCAGAGCTTATGAGGTACGTCTATGGGTCAATTTTAACTGTATTTATATACACGCTATTTGTACGTTTATGAAAATCATCGTGAAGACCTCTAATGAGTTTTAATTGCATTATATAATTCCAATCAATATTGCTGCCTCTCTTGCTTAATATCCCCAATTTTATCACTCAAATTTTAATTTTAAAATAAACAACGTGAGAAGCGCGTATGCACAGGCAAATTAAGTTGCAATGTGGAACGGCATAGAGTCAATAAAATTTTGAATAAATGAAATAATAATAGGTAATAAGATTAGGTATATAAGTATATAATATACAATGTGGAATCAATGGGTCAAATGAATGGTTTCTGCTACTGGCTGCAACTTTTTGTATATCAATGAAACTCTCAGTTAGAAGTGTCAAATCCGAAAAAATATATCATTCATATAACAGATGATGTCAGGCTTTTATTTCAATAAAATATTTTGCGGCAGACTCGGTTTTAAAGTTTCAATTATTAAACGAAATCTACGTCATTCTTTGTTTGTCAAAATAATAAAATAGGAGCTTCACAGATTTTTTTAGCATTTAAAAATTATTCATTTTCATTAATATAATTCACTAGAGAGTGTTATTTTTGCAATAAATGAAATATCAGCAATGATTCGTGTCAATGGTTATGAATAGAAATAGCGCATTTTTTTCATTACTCGGGAGGCCAAAATCCAAAAGGGAAATAAATAATCACGATACAAAATTGATGATTCTGAAGTATTTAGTGCTCATGGGCAACGTGTACTGCGCATTGAAAATTTATTATTGAAACACGTGGGTAAAAAACACCCACGAAAAAGTAAAATTAGAAATTTCCACAAATTTTGTATGGGGAGAAAAGAAGAAACTCATTTCTAGAAACTGTGTTTGAGTTAATGAGTTTGAACCTTTTTTTTAATATTTGTTTCAGGGATATGAGGGATCTTTACTAAAAGTAACTAGTAAGAATGGAAAGACAGCATCGGTAAGTATAAAGAAGTCATGTCTTTCGGAATGTTTCCTTAATTTCATATTAATTTTTTATAATTGCTCTTCAGCCAGTTGGTTTCGTTACATTCCACACCAGAGCCGGAGCTGAAGCTGCTAAGCAAGACTTACAGGTAAAATTACATGTATCATCACAATCATTTTATTATATACTTTTCACGAAAAACTAACCCACGGACACTATCACGATCTTTTTTTACACAATTCACAGAAAAAAGCTACCCTATTTTCCACCTAAAAAAAACTCGAATGGAGATAACATTCTCTAAGCCCCGTAATCTAAATTTAAAACCCAGATAAATTAATTTAATGATAGGAGGTAAAAAAAGATTATTATATAGATTTAATCATTGCTGATTAAATAACAGTTTTTTCACTTTAGATTTTCTGGTAGATTTTATTTTGGACGAAACGCTTCGCGTCTCAAAATGCGTGATTTATCAGATTGGCTTGAATTCATGAAGAATTAATAATTTTTAGGATACTGCAAAATTCTTGAAAAAAATTCAAAAGAATGCTCGAAAATGGGGTAAAATTTGGTATGACAGCCCTTAAGACGGACACCAACTCTGATCCATCCATAATTATAAAATGAAAAATATTTTAAGATAGGTACTCAAACAAAAAAATGTGGTATTTTAATTGATTTTTTTGCAAAATTGAGGGAGTAAAATATTCATATGAATTGAGGAAATGAAAAATTACAATACTGACAATTGGAAAAACATTGACTCAATCCATCTGTTAAAATACAAAGTGTTTATCATTAATTGAATTTATTTACACATTCATGAAATTTTCCCCCTAACCAAGAGATATTATACATATAAAGAGTGTGCGTACATGAATTGGCCATATTACTCTAGAATCAATATCATCTGGATCGGACGCGACCTTTGAAAGTTCGACAATGTCCATTTCCAAAATATTTGTCCGTTTGTGGGGCTATGTTTTGCCGTTTTAAACAGAACTGCCTAAACCTTTAGGATGAATTTAGGTATAGAGGTATTGATTTAGTCTGCGGGGTTTATAAAACTGGGTTCTACAGCAATTCTATTCTATTAGAAATTGCCCCTACCCTTTCGTCTAAGGGCTTTTACATATACAAATTATCACTATTTTCCAGCATTATAGATTTTATTCATCACTATACGTTGTTTTATTCACTCTAGATATACTATTAGGGTTGCTAGAGGTGTTGTTACCTATGATTACATTCTAGAGGATTCGTTTGCTAGCCACTAAGACTAATAAATCAATTGGAATTTACGAAGCGCGGAGCGCTTCGCGCCCCGACATCACTGAAATCCCTCGGGGCGAGGCGCAAAATACCTCGTGATTTAAAAAAATGTATCATAATTAATTAATTTTTTGCTGGTTTCACTTATTAGTTGGTAGCACTTTTCGATTCACAATAAATATTTTTTAATTACCCCATTCTCCCACCCCAATCAATCATTCCATTGATCATTGTGTTTGTGACTTATTGGTTCACAAATGAATATCAAAAATGCAGATTAAAATATTATAATTTAAATTTATGTTTCTTGCACTCCCCGAAACAAAGGGTAGTATTACTATAGATGGTAATTAATGAAAATGATGGATGAATTACAGACGGACTTTCGCAAGTTGTAATTGAAAATCCTGTAAAGCTCTTTCTCTTCCTCCAAAAGCTGGTAATCGCGCCCACCACCTCCCAACTTTGTTCTGTACAGTCTCTCATTATATTTTAATCTCATTTTATTATAAAGACATATAGGTGGGAGGAGAAAAGCTCCCTATATTATTTTTCTTCAAATGGAAAAATTGTTTTAAAAATTTATGTAATTTGTGATAATTTTCTCGCTTTTCTTGTTCCTTGCTTTATAATTTACGAAGATTTTGATTGCGTGTACCTGTGCGTGCCAGGGTTTGTCCGAATAGTGGTTAAACATCTGGAACTATCGGGATGAAATTTGGTATAGAAAATTGTTGTAAAAACATCTGGAACTATCGGGATGAAATTTGGTATAGAAAAATTGTTGTAACATTACGCATGTACCCTAAACTGAACCAAATTACCTTTACTGGATCCTATGCCACCGCACAAACCAAGCATTCTGAAGCGCAATGTGCCTCCATATTATAAATATTAAACATAATTAGCTTTTCATTTTTAGTTAGGTCTAACTGTATGGGATATCTTGGTACAAACAAACCTTTAAACCTTGTTTATTTTGTTCTCATATATCTTTCAACCATGCTTCGTCTCATATGTTGTCTATTTCCATTTGGCTGCTTGAAAAATGATGATGTTTTGAGAGATATTAAAAATCGCAGCGATTTCACAAAATGCATTGTTGAGTTTTCCCACAGCCTATCACATTTTTCTGCACCACCTCCCACTCATTTTTCATTCTCTTCATTCACACGCGGTGTATCTACCCGAATGGTTGTTTAAAAATTGATTTTCGATCGATAATAGTATTACTTTGTGACCTCGCACGCCCTCGTATATATGGAAACCATATAGTTGCAAACAACAGAGTATACATTATATATATGTATTGCACATACCTAATATATTTTTAATAAATCATGATAGTGAGTCACCTGATTCTCTGCAACTGTTTCATGCGTGATACTTTCACAACCGATTTTTATTTATCCCCAACTGGGTGGAAACTTTTGTATCGTCGATGACAAAGGAAGAAAATAATAAATAGATTAAAGATTTTACCTATCCATTAAAAAATCAAGTTACAAATAGTCGATGATTCAAGTAATTTTCAAAGGGAATTATTTTCCTGCTAAATTTTACAAGAATTCTTTGCATTAAGAATTTATTCTTTTGAGCCACATAAATTCAGGTGACGGAAATGTTCCATGTGGCTCATGAATGTGAGAAATTGTCGGTTGTCTCGTGTGTCAAATGTCGAGTAGCTACTAAATAATGGAATTGCACGGCCATCGTCCAAAACCACCCTCAAACTATCATCCAATTTTCGAGGCCAATCGATCGTCGTAGTGAGAAATATCTAGAGTGTGCTCAATTCTATTGAGTTCCTTTTCCCTTCAGCCACTGCCACTTTTTCCTTTCACATTTTCACTCAACCATATTTTTCTGTCGGCCGGAACTTCCGACATCGTTTTGGGAGTAAAAGCGAGACCTCACACCCAACCATTCAAAATGATTGTCCGTTTTTTTCTTGTAATAAATTAATTGACTTCACACTATCATCGCCACAACGAAAATTTCACCCTCTGGGAGCAATTGGAGGAAGAGCAAGAGATAAGAATGGTCGAAAAAATAAGCAGAAAAACAGAACATGAGGGGAAATATAAAATAAATAAATTTGAAGCTAAGACAAAAAAAGAGTATATAGTGAGAAAAATATTTCTCTATAGCATTCCGTAATGTACAAACCTTCCCCGCAGAAATGTTGACTAATGAGTAATATTTGAGTAATATTGTGGAATGAAGACCAAAAGTATATATAAACTGAATTTCTCTATTATTTCTCTGTCACTCACGCACACGATTCACACAACCAATTGCAGCAAGGTGTTCGCTTTGATCCCGACATGCCCCAAACCATTCGCTTGGAATTCGCCAAGAGTAATACGAAAGTGAGCAAACCAAAACCACAGCCTAATACAGCGACAACAGCCGCACATCCTGCATTGATGCACCCACTTACTGGACGTAAGTACCCCACCGAATTTTCTTCTTTTCTTTTCTCGTCATTTGGTTTTTGTATAGAGCAACGGGCACCACCAAAACCACCTCCGCAAAAGCAAACCCTCTCACACAGCCTATCCCTCTTGGATGGCCCATCCCTTCACCTGCGCAGCTTCCACTATTCAGATAGTACAGATAGTACAAGTGCATCTGACAGTGGAACATATATACATATATAGTGTGTGATTTTCTTCCACGATGAAGAATAGAACAGAAGGCATCGCATTCTCATATGTACTATACATAGCTTTATAAGTTATGTACCATATGTTCAAATAAAAGTTTGGGCCAATTTTATTCCATTCACCTTTGGAGAAAAGAAATGAACAAAAAACTGGTATACATAACTTATGATGCTATACGTACAATGCTAAGAGCACCCGATACTTAACAATCCTCACGTTTTTCATCCTGCTGCTTCATAGAAAGCAAATTGAGTCATTAAGCTACAACCCAAGGGCACCTCACATTAAAGAAGTGTACAAACTAAAAAAAAAAACAGTATACTTTTTGGAAGAAAGAAGAGGACATATTGAAGGTTTCCAAAAATTCGTGGAAAACTGAATTATAATAACGTCAGGGAAAATATAATACATTATGTGTAAATTCTTGTTAACAATAGAGGTCCACAAATGAAAATTCTTTCCAGTATATTAAATGATAGATACCTATAATATATATTCTTACCAATTTGTTTCAAAAGATTCAAAAATAACGAAAAAAGGTGTGTACGTTTTTGTTACAGTGAGGTTCCCTTAATATGTACAAGCCAAGAGGATCTTTACTGGTCATCTGAGTGCCTATTTGATATATTACTAATCAGTCATCAAATCAACCTCCCAGTTGAAATGACGAAAAAGTCGCCCGAAAAAAGCTTCTAAGCGATTTTTCAGTCACGCCAAGTGACTCTGATAAAGTTCAGGTGTCTTAATTAAGGCAACCACGAAGGTGACTGACATGTAATTTATCAAGCACGCACATCAAAGTTGAATTCTTTCTCCCCTGATACAGTGTACTGTACAGTGAAAATGGCTTTAACTGCACAGGTATATTCTATCACATGGAAAAAGGAGAATCATGAGGGTAAATGTAAATAGCATTGATGGCAGGAGATGGCACTGAAATGGAGCCAAGAAGGCACCGTGGCGGATGCTTGAGCAAGATGAAAAGGCACGACGAAAGGAGAATGGCGAGAAGTTTTTAATTTCTCTGCCACAGCCACATTTTCAACCCTTGTACACCTCTGCCACGTTTTTTCCGTCCACCCCTTGTCTTCCTGATAATAAATAGCTGGGAGGCAACACTTGTAGCCAACCCGGAGAAAGGAAAAGAATGAAAATGCGGGGGACATGAATCAATTGGCGGCATTGTGGCGTCTCAACGCTGCCGACACCACTGATGACACTCTTGGCCGTTTGCTGAGAAACTTTCCACTTTCCTCTATATATATATTTTTTTGTCCGAGACCGAGACACTTTTCTTCTTTACCCATTGCCATGCTTCCTGATTGCAAGACGCCTTCAGGGGGTGCCAAACTTCCCCATAACATCCCAGACAATTGCCACAGAAAATGGAAAGATTTCTCTCATTTTGCAAGGGTTGACAGCAGTTTTGCTAAAAAAAAAGTTAAGTTCAACTGTAGATGATGGAGTAATCAATTCACTCCATTTCCGTTAAGCTTGAGGTAAAACAGAAATTTAAATAACTTTAGAAATGAGATAAGCAACTTTACTCAAAACTATAATTCCGATCCTCATTTGTTTAACAAGAAAAAAAATTAAATTCAATTGTACTTTCAAAAAGTTTAGCTTAGCATGTCCTCAGCATTTTACAGGCATCATTACTTTGATACGAAATACGATCCTGTGTAGATATAAAATCAAGTACAGCTATATTTTACCTTCATCATGGATATTGAGAAGCCGTAAAGAATATATAATTTTCAGAGGTCAAAGTTTGTTTTCAGAACGAAGAAATCGACACGCTATATTAAAAAATCCTGAAGTGATCTGAAGTTGGCCGAAATCAAGCCAAAAGATGGTTTGTGTCACGGTTATTAATAGTCACTTGTTGATTTTGTTTAGGGTTTACTTCTCTGTTATCATTAAGTGTATTTAGAAGTGATTCCAAACATTTTTCACAAATGGATTAATAGGTTCACAAGCCCCAATACAATAGATCAAAGGCATATTATTAGCCGAGACACAAACCTTGTAGGTGTAAATTTCGTTTAAATTCATTACAGTTAGTTCTGAAGAACGTCTCATCCTTTGCGAAGGTGAATTGTAAAACAAGCAGCTTATACTACAGGCTAGAATTTCTTAATCCTTCTCATTTACACTTCAAGATCCTTCTTGGATGCTTAACCGAAGAATTGGAAAAATTGTCTCATCACCAGTACTTTTGTTTTTTGATTATGTACGCACAATTTCCGACAATATCTTTTTTCTCCTTGCTGGTTGAGCTTTCTTGTCGCTCATAATTGCGTTTCACCCGCAGAGAGATGAAGAAGGAAGTAAAACGGCACATGATTCGTGTGCAAATAAAATGCGATTTTGGCCTGGCGAGAGTGAAATGGCTTCCCATGGGATGGAATGGCTCAGCTCTGAATCTAATTAACATTTGCCTTTTGATTTTTATTGCAGATTTGGGAACACCATTCTTTCCGGGGGGACCCGAGCTATGGCATCATCCGTTAGCTTACTCAGCTGCCGCCGCCGCTGCTGAACTACCCGGGGCTGCGGCCCTGCAACATGCCACATTGGTACATCCGGCTCTGCATCCTCAAGTGCCGGTGAGGTCTTACCTTTGACTAAATCCAGAAAAAGTTCTCGAACAACCCATGCACCAAGTAAGTACAATTTGATCTCTATGTTCTTATGGTAAAAAGCTCCCTGCTGTGTTGTTTCAATCTCACACCCAACACACCACCATGTTTTGTCTTCCTTGGTTTGCTCCTTTTGTCGCCAACACCACTCAGTGATGTCTTATTTGAGATATATATACATTAAAGAAGCGCTTCTTATAGTGTTTAGTGACAAGCAAAGAGGAGATATACAAAATAGCTTCTTTCACATTCACCATCACCACCCGCTGAGAGTACATTCACAGAGAGGAAGTCACCCATTGAGAAGGAAAATTTTAATAAGAGAAAATCACTCTGCTTTTCCACTTTGTCAATTTGTACTTTTGCTTTTTTTTACATAATCTCGTATCTTACTCTATGTACAGAAAAACATTACAAAATCTTATTCTCTCTCACACACTTTCTCAATCATTTTGAATTATGATTGCTTATTTGTGAAATATTCCTCAACCCACCCCCATGAATAGCCAAGCTAAAGAGGTAAAAGAAGAAGGACATATCTATATTTCTGTAATTCGATTCTGTGTTGAAGGAAACAATTTAATTAACCGATATGCAAAAATAAGAAAACTATCAAGACGCTGTCACTAAAAGTGAAATCAGGATGTTTTAAAAGTTTCTTTCTCATTGTTTCAACAATCTGCGTGAAATTGATCGTACAATGTGAGCTTTCATTAAATCTTGAAAACTTTCTCTTCTGATTCACTAAATTTTATTCCTAATTAAATTGAATTTATTCCATGAAAAGCGTCTCTCCTTATAAAAGTCCCAGTGCGCTTGAATAACCTGAGAGATCTTGAACAAGTCACTAGTGGAAAATTATCTATAACGCGAGAAAGTCAATCTGAAATGATCTGAAACTTTAAAAATATTTTATCAAGAAAGAAGATTAGTACAGTAAAAATTTTACCGTACCACCAAACCAAAATTCAGTGAGGCTGAAATGAATTTTCCACCCTTTCCAATATATGTATCTGGTTATAATCATCTGTCCAAATGACCCCTTATGTTGAATGAGTTTATCTGATTGGTAATCCTTTCCCTCCTAGTGGGTGTGGGAATCACGCAAATATAGAAAGGTGATGCAGAAAATGTCCAACAATGACTTGTGCGTGCACAGAACTTTTTACTCTCTAGGTGCAAATAAAAGTTTCACGAGCACATAATTGAAATTCATGAAAAGAAAAATTTTTATAGCCAGTCAATTCGACGCCTCAACCGTGTCGGGGTGGATGGGGTTAAGGTGGAAAAACATAAAATCTCTTTTATGTAACAATTCATTGTCCATGGTGAGTGGGTGGATTGAAATGGGTCAACAATTGTGATTGTGAACATTTTTTGCCACTCTTGCCGAGAAATCAATGAATGGTGAATTGGATATAGGGTGAAGTTACCCCTTTTCGACACTAATAACCTTTTCTACGGAACTTTCTATAAAACGCAAATATTACAACGATTGAGTTCGTAGAACGATTAGAAGAAATCTGAAATCCCTTTAGATATTATAAGAATATTCTTCCGCAATTGGACTAACAATACTGGGAAGCATCTTCATACGAACTTTGAGAAATTGCGCAAAAGTTTTTTGACATTAACAGCATAAAGTGGCGAAGAGGGGGTCACTTCACCCCAAAGGATGTAGGGAGTGTGTGCTGCGAAAGACAGAATATTCAATAGCAATCATTAGTAGAATTATGGCAAAACGTTCAAGCCACAACCAAGTGATGGTGAGGGATGGAAAAACATTGACATTCTATCCCTCAACAAATATTTCTCTTACTCCCACACCCAGTGGAAACGCACAGGCAGACAGTGACGTATATAACATAATGTGTTACATTGAAGGACGAACTGGCAGAAAAAATGAGTACGAGATCCTCTCAAAATGAACTCACGCGGGGCGAAATAAAATAGCACAAGAGCGAATAAATAAATAGCGAAAATGATTGCGTGTTCCACATCATTGTTGAAGCACCAAAAGGCGTAACATTTGTTATGTAGAACACATGTAAAGTGAATGAGCTTTCAAATGGGGACGCGTAGTGGTTCAGAGAAATTCACAGTGGGTGGGTGGGTGGTTGGGTTGGAGGGGAGGGGTACTAATTGAGGGCTAGAAGGTGATATTTCATTCTACATTTTGCGCCACCAGGGAGTATAGAGTATTTATTCGTGCTCATTAGTGGGAAATTTGTCACGTTGCTGAGAATGACCAGGCGCCCCCATTCACTCCCTCAAATTCATTAAAAATACACAGGCAAGGATAATCTATGCGGAGTTATAGACAATATGTTTTAAAAGAAATATTGCTGAAGGCAACCCTTTCTGACCTTCTACATATTTTCTATTATGAAAATATGTGCGCATATATGTATATGTAGTATACCTATGTAAAAGCTTTTCAACTTAAAATATACATATACATAGTGCAGGAGTATTGAACGGTATTGACCGGATTTTTAGCGACATATTTCTAGCGAACCTTCTTACACATATTGTGAGGTCGTTTTGTCTAATTATATTGGTCTGTTGAGAATATGATTCATTCACATTTTCTCCGTGAATCTCAAAATTTGATCCAACCCATTAAGTTTCCTCTACCAACATGACATGCAACATCACAATATAATAACAGTTTTATTAACCAATTTATATTAAAACGTCCTATGCATTTATGCGCTACTCTTAATGACATCCCCCACAACTCTTGGCTCCTCGACAATTTTAATGATGTGTGCATAGGAGAAGTACCAAGGGTGATTTTGGAGAGTTGCTACAATATTAATTCGTGCATTTACATCAGTGTATGTGTTTAAGGGCGGTGATAGTACAAATCTCTATGTAGAGACATTTTATTATATTTTTATGAAGGACAAGACGCATATATAATTAAAACACTACTCTTAGTCATGATTTTAATGGAAATTCTGACCAACACACAATATAAAAAAGAATTACTGCATATTGCAATAAAACTGAGGGTTCGAATAGCTTTATTCAACTTTCAAATCAATCCAACGTCCAATGTTCGACTTTCATCCTCTAATAGATTTCTGGGAAATTGTCAATATAGTTTTCTAGCATTTTTTATGATAATACACTGGTTTTAGGAGAACTGAGAAAGCTTTTGTGCTTGACCAGGGCTTGAAAAAAAAACAGTGTAAAAATGATACAATATGGTTCTCTATGTATAACTTTGCAGCCCCAAATGCCTATGCCTCATCCAGCAGCACTTCATCCAGCCTCAATTCATGTCTCAGCTGGTCTTCCGGCCGGCCATTTTTTACCAAGCCCAGCTCTCGCTAGTCCCGTGGGCTCCAGCGGTGGCTCTCAACCACCAAATCCGCCCCTTGCAGCAAATGCACCCTGCTCCACGTTGTTCGTCGCCAACCTTGGACAATTTGTCTCCGAACATGAACTTAAAGAACTCTTCGCTAGGTAAGTTTTATCACAAACACCCAAAACCCTAAAACCAGCTAATATTCCTCCAACAATGTATTCACCCTATATCTAAAGTCAAATAATATCTTGACTGTCATTTACAATTTATATATATACATATTTATATATATAAATTCCTACACGTCTTTATGTGTCACAGCCAGTAATGCCTTTTATTTTAATCTTAAATTGTGATTATTGCAAAAATGATACACCTAACATTATATCCGGAATGACCTAAGAAGCAACAACTTACTTACACCTTTACAATAAATATTAATAGAACGTTAAATGTAGTAACAGCACAATGTCTTAAGTCCACCAAGTCTCTTGTTAAACACAGCGCACAGTAAAAAGTAAAAAGAAAATATATATATGATTTTATCCATAAAAAGTTGACTATAAACTTTGACAATTTTAAAACTGTCTATAAAATTTGGTGTCTCCTCCAAAATATCTTATAGCTCATTACTCACCGCAATACATGGAAATGATTTTTTATTTTATATTTAAAGTGGTAAATTGTTTAATGCATGATTATTCAAAATACCCCCTGTTGCACATATTGGAATGAAAACATTTCTGTTACTCAACTCTAAACACAAGTCTGAATGAAAAGTAAAAACGAAAGGATGTTTCATACCAGCATTTTATTTTTAAAATATTAAAAAAATAATTACGTTTCTTACATTTCCAAAAATGAATTACCATTGAAATATTTCATTTTCTGTAACTCAAACTCATTTTTTTCTCGCAACGATAAAATTCTCAATGAGGGTGAACGACAAAAAGAATAAACATTCAACGGAAGGTATATTACTGCGAAAGGGGCGATGTTCTGTAAAAAGAGGTTCAGCCGCAAAATTGAAGGGGCTGTAGAAGGGTGGGAGGGATGGCATTTGTGGAAACAATATATCGAAATTGCCAGAAAATTTATTCCTTAATGCCTTCATGTCACGCAAAAGTATTTTTGGCGCATTTTCGAGGAGAAAGCAACACACCAAAAAATATATATTTAGTGATATTTGATAACAGCAAGGGTGATATTTGCATGAAGTAAAATGAGACATTATCTAAATATATAGAGTAGAGTATGCATATTTAACTCGGCCAATCACCTTCAAGCAAACATATCTCTATATAGCTTAATCCATACCTTAAGAGTCGAGTTTTTTGAGAAACAATATTATAGGGTCATTCGCAATGAAAGTTAGGGGTAGGGGGTCGGCTTGACTTCACAATTCTCCTGCATCCGCTCGATATACGACCTTTGTTGAAAATAGCATGTCGATATTTCTTACCGTTCTCTCACTATACATATAAGTTGTTGTATTACAGACGGACGCCCGGACGGCCACCTAGAAAAAGTAATTTTGAATTTGAGGATAATTTGAGCCACTTTGATTTTCATCCAATCATGGAAACGGAAAGCTTAAATCTTGGTTAATAGCTTAAAGACTTAATTACAAGCACAACGCACAAAAATAGACATAATAAAACGAGGGAATTTAAGGAAGAATATTGATCTGACCTAAAATAAACTTCGTGCAATTCGCTGACCTTTCCAACAACTGACCAAGGCGTCACCATGCCGTGTATAATTTTTTAGCTTTTACTGCATTGTCGTGCATTTAATGCGGTTAAAAAATTAAACAAAGAATGGTTTAATATTCTTTTAAAAATGCCCTAATATCATATAATTGATTTTAAAATAAGAAGCAAATTTTCAATTTAGTTTCTAAGATCATTTTTAGGAAAAAAAGCTCTTTAAAGTTATATATTTGATATACATTATTTAAACAACCAGAAAGTTTCCCTAAAATATGTCAAATATTGTAGTCAAATATGAAATGGTATGAAAATATCGATAAAACAATATTTTCCCGGGGTTTTGATGGAAATCAATAGGAGTGCATTTTGTGTGTGTGTGTGTTTATTTGAAGGATTTCATCTATAGCCCATCTATTATATATGATCACCATTATTATATAATTCCCCCAATTCCCCTCTTCACCCACACACGCTCCTCAAATGAAAATTTCCATAATGGGAAAAACATGTTCCATCAATTTTCACACGTCACGGAAATCACACAATTATATGGCTGTCTCAGGGGAAAACGTGAGAATCCAACCAAAAAAGCACCAAATATATTCAAAAAAAAACTCAAGCGAAATTGTTTTTTTTTTCTTTTTCTCTCTTCTATTTCTGTTTTTTCCAAGAATTGAAGAAAGGAAAAAGTCCTTTTATTTCTCATCCACTCGCTTTTTGTCTCTTTACTTTTACATAACTGAAAGTTTGAAGGAAAAAACTCAAAGTACATAATCGAGTCTAAAAATAGCATCAAATTCATATATATTATAAATATTTTTCCCTGAAAAGTGTGATCGAACCACTTTATAAATAAATAAATAATCGTTTCGTTTTGACTTTTTAAACTTTTTGGGAAAATTCCGAAAATTCACAATATCCTTTTTTTCTTACCTTAAAATAATTCCCATGTGAATTATTAAAACTGAAAGCAACCACGTCATACAAACAAATCTCTTCCAATTAGTCAGATTCCGAGTAATAGACCAAAATAGTTGCCTCAAAAAAGAGGATGACCTTTAGGATTGGATTTAAATATCCCCCCCCCAACACCTACAATTTAAATCCTAATTTCAACCTTAACACTTGACAAAGTTCTTTAGGAAAGTGCGTGATAAGTCTATTTGTAGTATTTGTACGGCCGATTTCTTTTAGAACTGTGATTCCTTTGTGGTGAACTTTGTAAGGGATTAAATTTTAGTAATAGAAATCATTCCTGTCCGGAATTTGTCTGTCCTACTCTAATGAGATAATGTACAGGTATATCCAGATTCACTTACAGTCCTCTTAATTGATTGACACTTTGAAGAATTGACAGACAAATTGACTACGACCCTTCATCAAATAATTATTCAAGAATGAAACAAAACCCTCGGGAGACAAGAAAAACCCAACCACTTTGAATGGGAGTGTACTTTTCAACTGTCTGTCAATTAACAAACTGACATACATAAATCATTAACAGAAATTGGAAAATTATATAATTGTGGAACAATACATAGTGGAACTTTTGCACGTTAAATTAACTCGCCAGATTTTTTAATTTCATCAAATTACCAACGTGATAATTAAAATTTATTCCCAGAATTTTCCAGGAAATTTATTTTTATATTTTCTATTAAATTAATAATGAGTGAAAAAGGGGATGAATTCAAACTTTTAATGAACGTAAATTTACATGAGAACTCTTAGAAATTATTTAGGGAATTATTTACGATATTTCAACCTCCATATACATATAAACACAGAAGACACAGAAAGACAAAAAAAAGATGGGCATTTTCTAACTTCGGAGTCACGTTCGATAGAGATTTGTCAGTTTAGCGTAGTTTGGCCGAGCTATATAAGTCCTACTATATGTAAAGATTTATAATGATAAAAAATTGTACTTTTATCTGTTAGAGTGTTTATTCCTTTGATTCAGTTAGCCAATGAAATATCAAAATCATATACTTATATACCTATGTAGGTAGTAAAAGAAATTTGGTGGAAAAGGACTTTATAAAACGATAACATATCTATACCCCTAATCCTACTGGGCATAAAGTCACTGAATAATTTAATTTCTTTTCTTTTGGATTACTGTAATTTTATTATACTGATATTATGCACAGTTTGCCTGGCTTTTGTCGCCTCCGAATGCACTCAAAAGGTTCACAACCGGGTAGCATTCCCGTAGCATTTGTTGAATTCAAAGATTCCGGCTGCGCAGCCGGCGCTATGGCCGCACTCCAAGGCACCTTCCTTCTGTCATCAGACCGTGGGGCCATTCGTATTGAGTATGCCAAGTCGAAAATGGCCATCACGGACCCGACGGCACCGCAGTTTTATGCATTCAGAGAAGTATGTTTGTTTGTTTGTATGTAATCTTCATTTCCTTTCATGAATGTTTGGATCACACACTATATCTTTTCATCTTAATTTTTTTTTTCATATACCAAAAGTCATTCATAATCTATCCAGTGATGTTATAGTTTTTTCGAAGAGAAAGATTAGTATTTTGAAAGATTTATAAAAATATTTGATTTTTGGACAATTTGTGCTAATTTTTCTCTTCAAAGTGACCATTATCGAAGCAAAAGATTGCACTGTGGATAGAATTTCACACATCAGCATCCCTCATATGAGCACCTTAACAATTAACATCTGTTTTGAATTTCACATAACTTCTGTATCATTTTCGAAAACTATTAAACCACATCTCATGATCATGTTAGAATCAGAATAGTAAAATTGCAATAATTGTGTTTCTTTTTCTGTAATTTACAATGCTTTCTCCATAGCAAATGTGAGACAGAAGTCTCATGAAATAACATAAATTTTGTAAGAGTCTTAAAATAGTTATTCTTACTCGTGGCTTTTTTTTCATGGGCCACAATAATGATTAAAGAATCTTATACTTGACTTGAAAATATAATTTAAAAATGCCTATTTTGTAATATCTTGCAATTTTTCTCTCTTCTTTTCTCATTCCTCCCCGTTGCCGTGTGCCATCGAAATGCCAAAATATAACGTTGTGGTGAATCAGGGGAGCGGGACTGGAGCCAAGAATGGAGCATGTAATAGGGAAGAAAAATGAACGCGACATGAACACGTACTTGATGGCCTCCACCTGACCACCTTCATCAAATGTCTATGCAATGCCCATGGCCCCAAGGCAGATACCATCCCAGCATCGTCCCCATATACGGGTTTGAGGCACAAAATCATCCCCAGTCAGATTTCAATGGGCCTCCCACGGGGCTCCATTGGAGTTTTACTGGAGAAAATAGGAGAACGGACCGTGGGAGAATTCCTCAAGCAAAATATCTACAGCAACACCAAAAACAACCCAAATTCCTCTAAGGAGACACTTTGTTGTTTAACAACAGTCTGTGTTATAAATCTATAAAAGGAAGTAGTGAAATCTTTTTATTTTTTCCTTCAGAAATGTTTATTTGCTAACTTGAGATGAGAAGGAAAGAAAAACAAATTATTGATGGGATTAACTAAAAAAAAACAACACAAATAATTGTAATTCATTGCAATAACATCTTAATACTTTTAGCGATATATATTAATATTATTCAACATTTTTGTGAAAGTATTTTAAGTAATATTTTATGAGAATTTTTCTTTTATAATAATATATTCCTTTATTTATTACCGCTTTTATTTAAAGTGACAAATAATGACAAGAATGAACGGAAAAATACCAGAAAAATTATTATATTTATACAGAAAAATAAGAAAAGTTTTACTTTTTCCGATCATTTTAGCCAAAAAGAAATAGAGGCATACAAGGAAACTATATAATTTCAGGACATCACAGAACTTTCTCAAAAGACTTTCGTCTTTTATTATTTTTAATTGTGACCAAATATGAAGGGACATTGTTGAGCGATGGCAAGCAAGAATGACTAAACAGATACTAATCAACCTCTGAGAGTATGATCATTATAATTTTCAGAGGTAAAATTCTTATGAAACTTGACCTTTTTGTGCTATATGGAAAAAAAAGAAATGAAAGAAGTAATTTCCATAATTTCTACTAAATTACATATATTAAAAAATGAGTGGGACACATCTTAGTAATTTTATACCGCAGACAGAGATGTGTTATGAAAAAAAAAAGACATAAGTGTAGGTGAATAGGTCAAAGAGGTTGCAAGACAAGAATAAACTTATACATATATATACATACCTTAAACTTTCTATTGTAAAGCTTAACCAAATGTGCCCTAAAATCAAGAATTAATATAAAAAAAGAAAAGAGTGTTAATTAAGCTGTCTTTAATGTGTAATTTTTTAGTATAAATACCCTGGATGGTGGTAAAAAATTTTGACTAAAGAGAAAAAAAACAGTGTATAACTAATGAAAAGAAAAAACATGGAATTTTACATAATGTGTTTGCGGAAAAAAAATTGACAAGAGAAAATTGTAGGTATTCTCTAAATATGGTTTCACTGTTATTTGAAGTATTTCTTTTCAAAAAAAAATATAAATTAAAAAATAACACAGCACTTTTATTCAAACACTCCCTAACAAATTGAAAACAATTAAGAATGAAAAAAGAAATTGACGGATATAAAAAAGTATTGAAACAGAAAGTAAATAATAACTATTGAGGAAAATACAGAGAAAGCAAATGAATGGTCAATTCTGTCAATAATAAATGAAAATGAAATTTCTGAGCAATAAATTTTAATAAAGAAAAAAATAAAATATATTGTCATATCACTATCACTTATGAAACTCTTAACAAGCGAGAAAAAGATGAACTTGAGATATATTTGTATGGAGAGAAAGAGTAATTGTGAAAATTAAATTTTGTAAAATTTCATGACAAAAAAAAACTTCTCCTGAACTGCAACTCTTAAAAACCTTTACTATTCGTTTGAAAGTAAAGAATCTATAGCGTTGTAGAAATTTTTCGCAAAACACAGACAATCTCTTGAGATGAGAGAAATGAATACAAGTCTGGCGAAAACGGGCTGTTGAATAAAGAATATGGATGAGATGAGAAACAATATTATTATATGTTCTTGTTTTTGACTTATTTTTTATTGATTATTGAGAAAAAGAGCGTTAAATGTACATGTAAATAGAGTAGTGAGAAAAATTGCACCCAGTTGAAATACAGCATTTTATTAATATATGAAATGAAAGAAATTAACAAAATGAGAAATGCTCACTGAATTTGCACATTTACTTGCCCCTATGTAGTCTTTTTTTTGGCGAAGGACACAAGTTCAAAGAGCATTTCGAAAAATATTACAATATTTTTTTTAATAATTTTATTTACCATGATTAGTAAAATAGTAACATATAGAAGAAAATGCTTAAACCAAACCAAATAGGAAAGAAAAAACAGTAAGAGGAAAATCTTTAGAAAATATTTGGTGGAAAAGAATAAAATTTGCTAAAATGATAAAAGAAATACCAACAGATGAAAAAAAAACACATTAACAGATAGTCGCGCGCGCTGAAAATATCAAGATTTTCATTAGAGCTCTATAAGAAAAGATTAGGAAAATTTACTTTTATTAAGTATTACATACTATTATGTGTATAACTAGAGCTTACTAATTTATAAAACAAAAGGAAAAAAGCCAAACGAGTTACTCAATGCTGGATAGAAAGAAACTCCTCTTGCGTGTTTTATTCAAGAGCTAAAAAGACGGTCAGGTCTACTTTTTTGTTTGGACCTCGGCTAGAGCTTGAGGGAATAACTTATTTCTCAGAAAGGCTTACCCAAAACAATATATTGTATTGTATTTAACCAAAGTCTCTTTAGGATATTAGATTTTAGGCTTTTTTTTCTTTTTTTGTTTTTAAATAAATAAAATATCTCATGAGGAGTCCTAATTTGGTCTCCAGAATAATTTTCCTATTTTATTTCCAAAATTATTTATTTCTAGTGTTTCAATTTATTAATAATCACTTAATTGTGCATATAGATGATATTTAGGAACTTTTATTAGGAACGTCCCGCTGAAACGTTGGATGTCCGATAAATACACGTGATGTGATATTTTCATTGAGAAAAGAAGTTAATATAACAACAAATTAAAATCCCAAAGACATACTTTTCATAAAAAAAAACACACCAACACATATTTTAATGAAAATATTCCATCACACCTTTTAAAGATTAGGTATGACAGTGCGAATTCAAGTGAAAGAAAAGATTGTGAAAAGAAAGAGAAAATGAAAGGTGTATCAATAGCATGATCTTGTAATAACTAAAATAGATAATAACTAATCCCACTATCGTTAAATAGTTGATGTATTACAAGAAAAAATATTGGTAAAAGAATGACGCAAACTATTGAATCTTATTTGGGGGAAAAAGTAAATTTGAACCATCATTTGCGGAGGATTTCAAAATAAAATAGCTTACGAAAGCTAATGTTGAAAAATCTCTCCGTGAAACCAAATAAGGATTTATTGGTTCTGTTCAGCCAAGGTTTTTAGAGACGACATAAATTCCAATGATTTGTTTCACTAAATTTTCTAAAAGAAAAAAATAATCTTTGTCCTTTCTCACATTCACAGAAAGTTCTATTCGTAACCAAGTTAAAAGGAAACCATATTCTAATTCAAAATATTAAAAAAAATAACAAAATTAATCAATTAATAGAAATATTTAGAAGTCAATTCAATGGGTTTTTTGTCTCTCAAACACCTTGAAATTCGTAAAGATGTAGAGCGTTGAAAATTCTTACAAAGAAGCGCTTGCAAAGGTAGAAAGAATTTTTTTCATAGATAAAAATAAATAAATGTATGTATTATATATCGATGATGAAGTAAGTGTGAAAAAATGGGAGAAATATGTGTAATTAAAGTTTAATCATTCCGTCCAATTCAGTGTGTAGTCTCCGGGTTTTTACACCGGACAATGGTGAATTAATTCATTCAAATTAGTTATTACTGTAATTTTGAATGACATGGAAAAAGGTTAAAAACAACTAATGTACATGTAATAATTGATTAGAAAGTGTAATGGATAGAAGAAACGAAAATCATGATGAACATTATGTAATTTATGAAATGTTTAGTGACAAGAGATGAAAGAAATTGTGAAAAAAACACACACATAAAATATTAAAAAAATAATGGGAACTTCAATGATACATATCAACTTTTTTGGGTTTTAACCATTTAAATAAAGAAGAGAAAAAATGAATGACAAATTATAAAAAAAATAATATTTATACACATTATACGATATCTTATATTCTACGTATTACTGAAACAAGAAAAAAAGAAAAGAAATTAACATAATTAAGAAAGCTCCGACGGTAATATGGCAAAAAGAACAACTCCTGACAATTGAAATGAAATTGATATATTTCTGGAGTTAGGAAGAGGTCCATTTTGATCACAACAATGCAAAAAAAAACAACAATTGTAGAACTCTCAGAAATTTTTAATGAAAAATTTGAAAGAAATACATACGGACAAAAGCTAAGAACACAGCGAAGAATATGTCTGAGAAATTAATGTGTGACATTTAAAACTAATTGTGATACAATGGAGAAAAATGACGATACATCAGATAAAAAATCGAAGAAGAAAAACAAACATCAAGAAACGTCTGATTCTACTGTAAAGCTAAAGTCAACAAGCACAGAAAAAAAAACAACAGAAAGAATCCATATTATATACATAGTAATTAAATATGAAACTATAACTACAACGGTAGAATAGAATCTCCGTCAGAAGGAATATTATAGAAAATAATGCAACATTAAGGTGAAAACATTTTTGATGATCAATTGAAACATATCAATTCGTGCCCGATCATATTATGAAATTATTATAATTAATTATACTAAAAAAAGAAGTAATAAAAAGAGAGAGCAAACACAGTAAGAGATGGGTTTAAGAAGAAGAAGAAAAAAACTAGATGGAATAGTAAAAGAATGCTATTATACAAACATATTTATTATTGATAAAAAAAAACTGTATCTTTTGAACGGCTAAAAATATATATTATTATATAGAATTTAAGAATTGATGTAATTCTGAAATTAAAAGAGATGATAAAATAATTATCAGCAGCAACACAAAAGATAACAAAAAAATGGATGAAAAAATAAAGGTAAACATAACAAAATTATAATATTATACAAGGACGACAACAGTAAAAAAAAGTAAATTATTCCAATTCATATTATTAAGAAATTAATTATACTTAATTGACAAGATGAAAGAAGTATTTATTATGAAGGAAAAAAAATAGAAAATTATGCTAAATATTAATGTCAGAAGAGTATCATGGACATGGAAAATTATTTAAGTGAGAAATAATTTCTCAATGGAGAAGAAATAAAGAATTCTGAAATAACAATTGGATTTTTCTTTTATTTTTTTGAATACCATTTTGCTGTTTTGTTCTTATTTACAAATCTCTATCTTTTGTGGATTTCCATAACAAATTTATCTTTAAGCATTATTTAAGAGAATACAATTAAAAAAACTTTAAATTAAAAGATTGGATCAGGATAAGAAATTATGAGCGGTCTTTTTAATTTTGAATCAGTGATTATGTCATTTTTCCAAAAAAAAAATCCTTTTATTATCGTCTTTAACAATGACAAAATGAAAAAATGGTATTCTGAGACAATTTTCGGTAAGCAGAAATTACAGACATGGGAAACATAATAAAAAAGGCAAAGAAGAATAAATATGTAAGGCTCTTTTGATATTAAGAAATATAACAAGAAATATTGAGAAAAAAATGTTAAAGAATAAATAATATGAATAACTTATTATAATAATTAAAAGATGGAAATAATTTATTGACAAGGGCAAAAACTAAACCAAAAAAACCGCAACACTGAGGATCACATTTTAATGTTACACCAATTCTTTTATCGACAATCTCAGAGATTACGAAACCAAGCTTCATGTTACCATATTGCATTAGGTATACATATTACGTGCTTTCATTGTGACAATCCTTCTTTTCAAATCTCCTCACATCTGATTGCATGGAAAATGATTAATGAAAATTGTCAGCTTTTATAGATGTTTTTAAGCTGAAAAGTGAATATAAAAAAGGTAAATGTGATCCTCATTATTCTAAATTGAAAAATTAAAAGATGTGTTTAAAAATGAAAAAAAATAACAATAAACACACTTTCAATATTTTAATGATAGCGGAAAACAAAAAAAAATATTATAAGATGACTTTGTAGTACAATCTGACTAAATTAATTCATTATTACTGCATACAATCCTTTGTAACAAAATATGGAAAAAAGTGAAAACAAGTGTTGACGAGACGGGCATTAAATTAACTTTAGGTAAAAATATATCTCAGAGTTGGTTCTCTATTTTAGAGAAGAAGAAAAGAAAAAACACACTAATATTTAACTAGAGTGATGAAAATACTTTATGTTATCACTGATACACTTGTTTTGATTTCACCCAAAAAATACTTAACTTCAAAAAATCACTCACACATTAAAAAAAAGAAGTCAAAAAAAAAGAATTTGCATTATAAAAAATTGTAGAATATTTAAAAAGGAATTAAAAAAAACCTGTGTAAATTAGTAAGATCATTACCGATTTTTTGTTTTACTATTTCTGATTCAATTATTCAAACTGAAAAAAGATGTTTCTTTACCAAAAAAAAAATAAATTCTTAGATAAAAATTTGAAGAATTTACAGGAACAATTTCAAAGTTAAATTAATTCTAAAAACTTTTATATTTGAGCGTTCCTCGCAGTGATTTTTTTTAATTATTTTTCTATAAAAGAGTTTTCAATTTCTATTGTTTTGAGATAAAACTTAAATTTAAAAAGCCGATCAGAATCAATGACGCTGTCATATTGAAAACAAACCTAAAAAACCTTGTACTGAAAAAAAAAGAAACTAATTGAATGCATTAATAACATTAAGAATCTAAGAATATTTATCAGTCTGACTGATAATAAAAAAACAAAAAAGCTATTTTAAAAGAAGACCTTTATGAAAATATTGTGAATACAATTGCTGCTATAATTACGTTATTTAAGGAATAAAATTGAGGATTGTAAAATCTGACTTTCTAATTTCTTTCATTTCTGTTTATTTTTTATTTTCTACACTTTATGGTTTCGACTTGGATTCTGTTGCAACTTTTGACTGCACATCATTCAGTTTTAGGAGATTCTTCTCTTTCACTTTTGGGTTGATTAAATGTTACAATTAAAATCGGCACCATTTTAAAGTTGTTTCTCTTTTTGGCAATTTTTCCCTTATTTTGACAAATGATCTTTGATAAGTGTGACTAAAGTGAGTGAATTTAATTTGAGACCTACTCCCTTTAAGTGGGAACCTATTCCCTCCCTCAAAATCCGCGTCAGAGTGATAAAAGCTAATGTAAAGCTAAAAAAAATGTTTTAAGAAGCTAATAAAATATTCTCTTAACCCTTGAAGTAATGAGAAAAGTGGAAAAAAGAATCAGATAAGTGTGTTATAGGTAGACAAAAAGAAACAAAGAAAGACAAACGACTACCACAAATTCAATTCAGAACGGAATGGCCTTACATTATTTTAAAAAATTCTTTTAATTAAGATGGTATATTCATACAATATTTATGAAGTAAATTATGAAGAGACTATTATAATGATAAAATAATAACGATATTAAAACAATCCCTATTGCCCGACCGACATGTTAGAAAACAAGGAATACCATTCACACACACACAGTGGAAGAGATAAAATTGTTGTTTATAAAGAAAAAGCAGGTATAGCATTCCAAAAAAAAAGAATAACTACATGAAATAATGGTTTATTTGAAGTATGATTGTATTACCTGATAGACGTACTTAATTCATTAGCTATAATTAACATTGTATAGGGTCCAAACATGGGGAAATAAAAATATTAACATAAATCTTTATGGCTTATTCTTTTCATCTTCCAAATCATACAAAGATTGTTTAACAGTTTTGGTTTTAAAACTGGTTTGAATTTAAACCCAACGACTTTTCTCTTGTCCCCCTAGTGTTGAACATTTGCGAATTTCTGTGTTTCATCTTTCGTTGGGTTTCGTCTCTATTTCACCTCATCTTTTACTTCAATGTCTATTAGAAGACATAACCTCAGCAAGTAAAGTGAAAAGAGAGTGAAAAGTTTAGAAGATTGTATTATTAGGGGTTGATTTTTATGTATTACCGCACATTATAGTCTGTTTTGCATACCCAGACATTCCACTGCTGCTTCAAGGCATTTCCAGGGTCCTATAGTGTACTACCTAATCACCGTATGTTCTGTTGCCTGCGTACTTGCTTGGGGGATGCATTCGCCAATCAAACGGTCCCTGTGCGCCCCCGACAGAATCCCATTCACCTGGACACAACGCATATGGGTAAGTAGACCATGTGGATAGTCCAGTAATGTTCTACTTCCAGATAATACCTTATAGTCGTGGGAGGTGGTTAATCCAGTACGAGAGGGGTTTTTTTATTTTAGAATTTATTTTTGGAATCACCTTTTTCTGACATTTCCTAAATTCTAAATTTAATCGCTAATTCTTTTCTTTAAAATTCAGCAAGCCCTCCAGTTGGGGGTCTGGTCTTTGCTTGGGCTGCTCTTCCCTGGACATGGTTGATTTTTCTTCGTAGGCTTCGTGGGGATTGGGGGTTCATTTAAATGACGAGGGGCTCTCCTGGAGATTCCGGCAACCGATTCTTGTTGAGGAAACGATTAATTTACTTTTTGTTAATTTCTTCCTAAAATGTGGAGAGAGCTCGTATTGTCTGGAAGATCATCGGACGAAGACTGTCAGAGAGTGGTGTATGTGAGGATCAAAACGAAATGGGAAGCGATGACCTGGAGGGTGGCAAGTCAACACGAATGGAAGGGATACCAAAAGCGGGTTGATTTTAAGCTTTATTTCGGTTATTCTGGGCAGGGTGCAGAGGATGCAATGAAACTGAACTTTGTCTGTGATTGCCTCAATCTTTGCCACACCAAACGGCTCACACTTTACCTGGGATGAGCTACTGGAATTCATCCGGAAAACAGGCTGGCTTGATTAATCCCCGCCCTTAGGAGAGAAAAAGAAACAACAGGGGCATAAAGGACTCGAATGGGGTGTCCTGGGTGTTACAGATACTTGTAAGGATCGGCCCGCTAATTTAAATTAATGGCACGCAGGGAATCTTCCAGATAAGAGATACTTGAATGATGATACATAAAATAAGTAAACCGATTCAATCAATTGCGTGGGAGTCCCCATACTTGCTCTTTCGGCTGTCAAACTGGATATACTCACTGATAAACGGCAGAGAGTCGGGTACCAGGGATTACCGATCTGATTTTCGAAGTGCTTAAAGAGGCATTTTATTGTTATTTGGCTAGGACGAACTTTAACTACATATAATGAACCCGATCCAGGATCTTGCTTTATATCGCCCTCTAACTATAATCTTTCTTTGGATCCTCCGAACCACCGGCGGTGTTTGTCTTGAGGAGTCCGGTTTAATTAACAAATTTTGATTTGATTTCTTTCATTAAGGAGGTTTCTCTTAATTCCGCAGGACATGAGGTCGTACTAGTTAAGAATGGTCAGAGAGTATGCGGTTCGGGAGGCGTCTTGGCCACAGCGCCTCTCGTCCAGTCCAAATCCTACTTTGAGGTGAAGCTGCAGCAGAGTGGTCAGTGGTCAGTGGGCTTGGCCACTCGCAATACAGATCTCAACAAGGCCAAAGGGGGCCAAGACCCTGAATCTTGGTGTTTGGCGTCCGACAATATTGTCTGGCACAACGACCAAGAGATGCACAGGTTACAGGAGAAACCCTCAGAGGCGGAGGAGACGGAGAGTCTACCGGCGGAGGGAGACACAATTGGCGTGGCATTTGATCACGTTGAACTTAATTTCTACCTCAACGGTCGAAAGCTCGAGGTACCTGTGCTCAATGTCCGCGGCACCGTTTATCCTGCCCTCTTTGTCGACGACGGGGCAGTTTTAGACATCCTGCTGGACAACTTTAGCTACCCTCCTCCGCCGGGGTTTGAGAAAATAATGCTGGAGCAATCTCTGCTCTAGAGGCCCTCCATATGGGAAGACATCACATTCTACCGTGTCACGAGCTTTATATCCGAATCTGAGCATCTCCTTTTCTGATCTGAAAATCTTTATTTCATCAATGGTACTTACATCACATTCCGGAAAGACTTTCACAGGCGACAGAATGCCTAAAAAATATTTATTGCCAGAAAGAAATGTTTATTTCTGTTATGTTGCTAAATCGTATTACAGAGAATAAAAAATCTTTTAATAAAAATTATTTTATGTGCATAAAAAAGTCTTTCATATCCTTGTAGGTACTCCTAGATTGAATTTAGATCACAATTTGCAAAGCAAATCCTGAAAGAAGACGTCCGATTCTGAATTATGTTCAAGTCTCAGAAAAACTCAGTTAAATTCAATTTCTTATAATTTATTTACACTTTTATTCATCCTTCATGAAAGACATTCCTATGAAAAAAAGATATTCTACAAAAAATCTTACAAAATAATCTTTATCGTACAACTAATTGTATGACTCATTTTTTAATATCACTAAAAATAATTTGTATGTCTACTCGAAATCACTAACTACTTCAATATAATGGTATAAACGACCAGAAAGTTCTCGCAAATATATTGTTTTTTACATTTTCTATCGAACCTTTTAAGAAGGAACCTATTGTGAAGAAAGGGAGGGAGACTCTTAACTGGAAGGATTAGTTTTCACATTCTAATCTATCAAATACATTTGGGGGTTATTTAAGATTCTGCAAAATCATTTTGTAACTGCTGTGAGTATATTTTTTCTGTATGGTAACAAAAACTCTGTAAATGACATATAAAATACTGAGATATTACAAAGTGTAGATCTAGAAAATATTGTTCTTTTTAATTTAATTCAATGTGAATCCAAAAAAACGACAGACGAGAATACTTTCCCTGTTTAATGGACTGATAAATGAGTAAGTTGCAGCGAGATATTTCTATGTCTAAAAACAGATGAAATTTATTTTGTAAATTGATAGTAAAAATAAATTCTACGTCGTCGTCGATTTAGAAGAAATATGAGTGATTTAAAAAGGGTTTGTTCAATTGAGGGTCCTCAATAATTTTTCCAAACTTCAAAATATTGTTGATCTTCTCTTCAATCCAAAGAAGCAAAAAATAAAAAAAAACAATAGACAATAGACAGTGAGAGGGGAATTCTTTCTAACACGCTAAAAATGCTTGTGCCTATGTATAAAAAAAAATCAAACGAGCTCCTTCATTTAAATGCTCGGCTTGTATCAAAAAATAAACACGAGTCACACGCAAATTTCATATTATTAAATAAAATGTCAAGTCGAGGTCAAATGCCTGACATAGTGATTGAATAATTGGGCACAAAACACCATCAAACATTTAATCATATAATCATTTAATCATTTTTCAATTAAACACTACTC
>CAKKOB020000038.1:5436-16248 GCA_918844115.2 Phlebotomus perniciosus
TTTTTTTTCAACTCAGCGGACGAGTTTGCGCCGATTTCTTCACCGACAGTCGATGAGATTAGAGATATTATTACTCTTTTCCTACCATTGAGGAAAATTGTGGTGTAGGGAAAATCCGGTCAGTGGCTTCTTGAAGAAATGAGTGCATGAAAAGCCCAAATGAGCTTATGCGTCATCGCGGAAAAGGGTCGATTTTCCCAACATTGCGAAACACTCCACATCAATGACACAGCTAAATTTATCCTATATCTTTTTATATGCCTCTGCGAGTCTGGGGCATGTGAGAGAATATGAGATAAGATGTCAATCGTGCAAGTCACGAGATGTTCTCGCATTTTCTCCGCTCAATGACTGTGTTGAGCGGTTTTGAGGGGCGTGCGCTTCACGAGACTCGCTGAGCGCATTGGGCGGAAATGACATAGTTTTTCATCAAAGCTATTTACTCAAATAAACGAAAATACGCAGGGAAATTAAGGTGAATCGTTGCATCATTTCATTCTTTGTCGCTTCATGAGCGACTTTTTGTTGACTAATTACATTTTATGTTGATAAATTGGCAACCAATGTCAAGAGTTTTTGCACACTACTCCCGGCATGCGTTTACTTGGCAAAAACGACCAGCAATTAATTGATGTCTGATTGGAATCGGATTGACATTGGGGCAGGGCATTTTTGCACAATCATTGCGTTAAATCAATTTGTAGAGGGGATAGTTAAATCAAAAATAATAAATTTACTGCAAAACAATATTCTAACCTTTAAGTGCCGTTCGTGTGCAAATTATGTACTTACAGCCTCTCCAACTACCTCATCTTCGATGGCATTTTCACAAGACACCACACTTTGAGTCACCCCAAGCACTTGTCATTGAATTTTCATTCTGTAATTCATACAAAGAGAACACTTTATCAAAAATAAACATAAAATATTCTCTCAGATAATCAAAACAAAGCACATGACAAATGAAAAACATTATTTCAACGCCATCTATTGGAGGAATTCTTTTAGATTTCGCGCCAATATCTTCAATATGTACTTTTAGTACCTTTGAAATGTAGATAATTTTGTACATAACAATACAACATATAATAATATGGGAAAGGCTGTGAGGTTGTCTCACTGTCGATATATACTTTACCTATGCTAAGGATTTTGATGTTTATACCTTAATTTATAATAACAAAAAGCTTAAAAAATATTAAAGATTTCTATCAATTGATTAAAAAAATGAAATTACCTAGAGGTGGGATTTTTTTTAAGTTAAAAGGAAATAAAAGTCCTCAAATCTGAAAATTGATATAAAATAAATCATCAAGATTGGAATCTAACTTTTTTTCAAATTGTATTGTAGTGTTCATGCTATCGTGAAACTTTATACTTATCACTGGATTTAAGTATTATTTGGCAATAGACAAATATTAAACAACAAATCATTTTTGGCTTGATTTTGATAAATTGACAAATGAGCTGTTGGAATTTTCCTTTCACTCTAAATTAAATGACTCAAAATAAAATATTTCCCTCGCGCTTTAAGTGATCTTACATAATCTTCCTCACTTTTGCTTTATAGGCTCGTTGATATATGAGTGAAATTGTTCTGGAAGACTTCCACCTACGCGCCCACGCAGAATTTCCCGCTTCATGTCGCTTTTTCATCGTCAATGGTGTGAAATGCTGTGAAAGTATCTATTTTTGAATTCTTGCGAGAATAAACACCGCACAGAATTTTGATGTTGAGACAGAGAAAATTCGAGGAGACTGAAAGTCGATGTGGAAAAATTTATCTATATATTCATTCCATCAGTACAAAAAGGTGTGTGAAGATTCATTGCAGCATGAAAAAAATAATATTTATGAAAAAATAGTATGAAAATATAGATGTTGTACAAAAAGGGCAAAGATTTGTGACTCTGGTTATTTTTAACATTCAGCCGTTGATTTCTCTTCCGTCTTGCTTTCGTCCTTGACTGTGAGATGAGCTGGTCCAGTGATCTGGATCTGGATGACTTTCTCCTTATTTTCCACGGATTTGTTCACTGGCGGCGCCTTGACGGTCAGCACTCCGTCAGAAGAGAGAGTGGACACCACATCACTCATGTTGAAGCCCTTGGGCAGAGCGTAGCGCCGGACGAACTGCCTGGACACGAGTCCATGATCATCCTCGCGCTCCTCGTGTTTCCCCTCGACCACGATGTAGTTATCAACGGTTTTAACGGTGATCTCATTAGGGCTGAAATGTTGCACGTCCAGGCACACTTGGAAGCCGTCTTTCTCATTCAACACTGGCTGCTTGGCCTCATCCTTCTTGTCTGCGGCCGTGGACAGAGACCAGTTGCGAGTATATCCAGAAGGAGTCCTCAAGAGACGCGGGAGGGTCCTTGCTGTACGCAATTCCCTGGGATGGAAGCTGATCCCAAAGTTGGGATCAGACATCCTGGATGACCAGTTGTCGTAGAAGTCGTCAAAATCGTAGAACCATGGCGAGAATCGAGACATTCTTGATCACTTTCTCTTAAACTTTCCACAAAACCACCAGAAAAAAAATACTCTTATCTGAGCTCTCTCGTTTGCAACACTGACTGATCGGCGAATGAAGAGGCAACATTTATACGGGCGTGTGATTTTCTCTGATCGAAAAGTCTCGACGCTTCTCGAGGAGGAGAATCTTTGAGAAATTTTCTATATTTAGGAATGTGTGATTCACGCATTTTCATAATTTTCAACACATATGAAAAACAACGATTTTATCTGTGCATTCTCGCCAAAATTATCTTAGTAAAACCACTCACACCTCAGGGGGACATAGTTAAGCGACGTGTGCTTTTAGCCCATTTGTGGAAGATGCCAAGAGTCGGAAAAGCTAAAATTGTCTTAATTCATAATAGTTGTATTTTCGAAAACATAAGTCATCATTTTAAATAAAATGTTGAATAAGATAATCATATTTGTATAAACTATGAAATACGAGTAAATATAGAATTTTAAAAAATGTTTAATTGCTTATCGAGAGACTTGGTTTTTCGTCGTTGCTTCAATTTTTCGCTGGCAAAGGAAAACAAAACATTTTGTGAATGAGTGCAAGTTTGCGAAATTTATAAATATTTCCACATCTTTTGACAATTCACGCTGTTTATGAAATTTGCAAAGTGAGAAACTTGCTAACAAAATTTTCAAAATCTCACAAAGTTCTCGTTGAAAGCTTATATTGGCCCAAAGGCTGTTAAAAGATTTCAAAAAAGCTCGAATGTTCTGAATACTCATTGAATACCTTAGCACTTATAGATTGAAGTATATACTTTTATTCAAATGTACTCTACTTCTAAAAAGAATTTCACCCCCTTAAAAAATTCCAATATTTCACATATTGAATTTGAACATGAATTATGTCTACTCCTTTACTAACTTTAATTTTTTTAAGTAAAGATTCACTCCAATAGCATAAGCATATGCTTCACGAAGATTTCAAAATTTAAATTCATTAGGAAAGTTTCATGTATGTTTCACAAACGAAATACCTGCTTCCTCACCTGTTTCACATTTTGTAAAGTTGAAATTATCCACATGAATCCCAAAGTTCCTGGCCCAAATATCTCTGATGAAGGGAAAGGTTAAGAAAGTATGAATGAAACACAAATTTTCAATTTATAGTTTACACATTTTCTCTCAATTATTCAATTATTTTATACACTTTGTTGCTTTTGCAATGTAATTGATGATATTTACACATCTCTCTCATTTCCACATCACCTAAAACTGGAAAATAGTCAAAAATTTGCTAAAATAAAATTCTTGTATATATAAATTACAGAAGAATAAATGAGAGTGATTTTCTTGCGATTCTGTAATTTTTATTTACATTTCTTCTCTTCTATCGAGGTCTATTGATAGTGAATTCCCACTCTCTAATCATTTATTAATTGAATAAAAATTTGTGGTATCTTTGTGTGTCCTTTTCATTTCTTTTGTGGAAAATATTGGTATAAAAAAATTTAAATACTCTGGTAGAATCTTTTTACACTTTCCAGCTCATCTTCTTCATAGTATATCATTTTTTTGTATTTGTTTATGCAATATAAGATAATTTATTATTCTTTCTTTTCTTTACTATATTCGATTCTGTTCCGAAGGCAAGACAAAAATTGAATACACTGCATTTGATAACATTTAATACAAATTCATGGGGGAATTTTTCACAATATCTTTTTTTTTTAGTAATCTGTGATGGTTCTTTCAAATTTTCACAATAAACACGTATTAGAAAGAAATTTATTTTGCGAAAGAAAGAGAATTAAAGGAGTTTTCTCTCATGAAAACTTTAATCTTCAGTGTTTTTGAGAACATTTATTTACATTCATTCATTTTATTTATCTATTTTAGTGAAAAATTTAGTTCCATTTTCGTGTGAAACAAGAGGGCAACTCAATGTGATCGCTTTGTAGAAGATTTTAAGTTTTTTCTTTCTATAAGATAAATTATTTTTGTAGGTAGTATAGGTAAGTGACATACATAATTGCAAACTGAATAAATGCTTTTTAAGTTACCAGGAAAATGCCTATTCCTAAAAAAGAATCATATAGCAGAAATTTTCAATAATAAAATGAGTTAATCTTCACACTGAGTTCCCTAAAAACCGCTTTTAAATTTTCTCTCAAAAGACGCGCTTTTCGAAGTGATAATGATTTTTCCTTTAGAATTTTTTCAAGACTGCATGATTTTATCTTTCTGTCCATTGTAAATGTTCATCATCTTGGATTTTCATACTCTAAATAATTCATAAAACTCGCGTTAAAGTCAGTTTCAATACTTTTCTATACACCTTAATAATCACAGATTCCTGTATGGGTTAATATTTTATTTTTTCACCATTTCATTTTTCTTTTTAAATATCTTTAGACAGGTTTTTCTCCCTGGGTTGACTTTCAACCACAATCAATTTGCTGGCAAAAAAGAAGTCAATAAAATGAACTTCAAAAACGCTCTGATAAACAGAAATATTCGTTAATTGGCGATATTCCGTATACAAATTCTCTTCTTCAAGTGTTGTTCCTAATAGACAAGATGGTGCTTGGAAAGAAGGTGATGTATAAAAAAAAGTTTTTTGCTCTCTATTAAGATTCACAAACAAATTATTCAATCTTCTTTTCCACCACTCACGGTTTCAAATTCCTCGACTCGCTAATTTATTTTATTTACAAACATCACATTTCCATTAAATTGTCTCATTTAAGAATATTTTTTCTTGACCGTGCGTGGATAAAAATAAAAACAAAATTTATACTTGAATTTATGTGGAAAATTGATTTTCCAAAATTACGTTAAAACGATTGAAAAGGAAGAGAAGTTTGTTGATAAAATCAAGGAGAATTTTATTTAGTAAATTTCACACCGTTTTTTCTATACATTTAGTCGTCAAAATTTCTTTTAAAATTTATTGTTGTATCTATTAAAAATCAATTTATCATTTTTTTATTTAATCTCTCTTACATGATCTGTACAGTTAGCAAAAATAATCTAGTATCACCTCGATATCATATCGTTTTTTTTTCACCATTTAATTTAATCTTTTATCATTCTTTTCACTTTCCAATTCAAATATAGTGGTTGATTATTCAATAATAGTATCTCTGTTTATCATTTCATCATCTCTTGTGTATATATAAAATATTTACATGACACTCTAATGAAGACAGTGTCCTCATCATATAGGGGAACTCATTTCTAACTCCGCCGTGACCACGAGGAGTCTCTAAGGATTATCGTTGTGGAGTCAACTTCGAGAGAAAAGAGCAACAATTGACACAGTCGCAATGATCCAAACGAGGATCCAGTGATTCGTAGGTAAACTCGATGAACTCGTGTCTGAACATTTGGCCTCCCTGTCCAGCATTCCAGATTTATCTGCAGGGCAAAGATATAAACCATATAGAAGGCATGATATAAACTTAAAAAAAAAACACTTTAGAACTCATAAAAGGCAATTCGATCGAATTAGAAATAAATCATGCTAAAAAAATCCTTTTTTTTTTTTTTTAAGAAAAAACAGTATGAGTGCAAAGTAACTGTGCGGAGTGTTCTGTCACGTTGCGTTTAGAGAGGCTGATGCATATTTAGTTGTTTTGCAATTCAAAGCACACGCCAAGTTTAGCTTTGCAAGCTGGGATTCAGTGGGCCACCTCGGGATGTAATGCAATTCGCTTATCAGCTGAAACTTGGTGGTAAAGAGAAGAGTCGAAGTGTGACCGTATTTGGAATACACAGCTACCCTTCAAACTACACGATATAATCATGAGGACTCTCTTAAATAGTGCTTAGAATCTTCTAATAAAATGGTTCTAAATGCACCATCTGTCCTCTCTAACTTGGTCTCTCCTCTTTTGCAGTTTTGCTGCACGCCCGGAAATCCGCCGAGGATGTCCTGCACACTCTGAGAATTCTGCTCGAACGAGGCGGCTGCAAGGAGCTGATCAATGCTCCGGATTCACTGGGTAACACTCCGCTGCACGCCGTGATTGTACGATATGCCCTTGAGGAGGCCAAGTATGGGTATGACAAGTGGAATAAGTGGGATGTGCTGCACCTGGTGCGCTTCCTGTTGCAAAATGGCGCCAAGAGTTCCATCAATCAGGCAGGAAATAGCGCCTTGGCGTGCGTCTTCCGGCACATCCGTGACTGGGAGGTGTGCTACGAACTGTTGAACATGATGATTAAGGAGGATGGGGATCCTAATATTGTGGGCAGGGATGGATCTGTGCCGTTGATGGTGTGCTTGGTGCCGCTGATCAACAAAGATCCTCTACATCATTTTACACACTCAATGAAAGTTTGCTTCCTGAATTGCATTAGGATTCTGCTGGAGCGCGGAGCGAATCCCAATTGCTCGTATCGGTCCAACTTGACGCCACTGCATGTTCTCATTTTCACAGTTAGTGAGAATTTCACGTTGAACTGCGACATCCAGAAGAGGGCCAATTTTGACTTTATCAAGAACATCTTGCAACTCCTGCTGCAGCATGGGTTGGATTGCAACGTGACGTCACAGACGATCCTGCATTCGGTGATGGATATGGTGCAAAATGTTCGAACATGCCCGGATATGGCGTGCATTCATGAGTTGACGCTGTTGCTGCTGCAATATGGGAATGATCCCAACATCAATTTGTGCGGGAAGATCGGATCGACAGCTGAGGTGGTGAGGGCGGATGCAACGGAGGACAATGCCGCACAGGAGAGCAATGCAGCACCAAGTGTCAGCACGAGTCGCTCTAATGAGCCCTTCCGCAACTCCTTTCGCAGCAACAATCGCAACTACATCCTGTTCTACTTCATTTCGCTGATAACGAAGAAGGAGTTCCTGCTGATGGACAGGGACGCCACATATACACGAATCATCTACCTGCTCTACTACTCAATGCAACACGAGCCTCTCTATGCCTGCCTCAAGAGTCTCCACAATGTCTATCTGACGCAGGTGCCCAGCAAAGCCACCGACAGTCTCATCAGCCTGATTGCGATGCTGTACAAGAGGCCGCGCAGTCTCAAGCAAATGTGTCGCGTGAGGATCTTCGAGAGTATCAATCGGAAGCTCGCTCAAAACATTAACAGACTGAATCTGCCAGGACTTCTCAAGGACTACGTTCTAAATTTCGAATCTTAAGTTCCCCCCCACCCCACCTCCCAACTCATTTTTCGATAAAACACCTTTTCGTCAGTTGTTGTGCAATTATATCGTGAAACAAAACAAAAAACTATTTTAATTCAGGAAGATAAAAAAGGAAGATGTTTACACGAAAAATTCTTCAGGTTTATCTGATCAAAAAAGTAATCTTGGGTATATCATGTATTCATTTGTAATATATTCAAATATATACATGAGATATGTTAATTAGCTCAACTTACTGATGATCTCGTGGAACTCTGTCACCATCTCTTCGAAGTTTTTGAAGCCCGAGAGGGTGATTGCTTCATCCTTTGGGAGCCACTTCCTGCCGATGTGCTCATCGGACAATTGGGGCTCCTTATGGGGATTCTTCAACTCGGCCAACCAGTAAATCACTCTCTTGTCGTTTCCTTTCACTTGGTAGAACATCTCGTGGTAGTGATCCTTGTAGATCTTCAGATCATCTTTAGAATATCTGCAGAGAATTAAGTGAATTAAGATGATTTACTTGAACCCTGTTATCTCGAAATGTTTAACTATTTTAACTAGTTTAAAAGAGTATTTTGCAAAATTCTGATTTCATTTAATGTTCATTTTGCAATTCAATGTAAGAAGCCACCCTATCCCCTATTTCAGTTTATCTGAATCACTCTAGCATTCATTTGTGGAATACTTATCGCGTTTAGAACTCGAGATATTAACGATTTGATTCTTATTTCAACAAAAAATCGATTCAGATTTTTAATTTAATTCGAAATTTAGAGCTGAAGCATTATCCAAGCTCTTAGAGGAGCTGGGATAATGGGATCCTCAGGAATTTTCCTGAGGAGAATTCCTGGAAAACGTAAAGAAATGTGAAACAGTCCACTGGAAATCCTAATGGAATTCTTTTTCTTATCAGCTCAAGCAATTTGCATTACATTCCGAGGTGGCCCACAATCCCAGCTCCCCCAAGTGTGAACTTGGCATGTCCTTTTCAATTCCACGGATAATCCGCAGATAATTCTACAGATTTTCCCAGGAAATCTCACTCCCTGGGTCCTTGGATTGAGTATAAATTGCATAAATTTAAAGGCCCCTTGATTTTAATGCTTACCCGGCCTCCTCTTGAGTCTCCCTCAATGCCGCTTCGAATTCCGACTCCCCAGCTTCCACATGCCCTGAAAATCATCAAATAACCATATGTTAAGAACTAATAACTAAAAATCAAAGTATTTTCTTACCTTTCGGAGGCGTCCAGTGCCCCGTTCCGTATGATGCTTGCAGCAGCAAGTACTCAATTTGATTGCTGAGCCTGCGGAAGAGGAGGAATCCAGCTGCCACTTCCTTAGCCATTTCACTTTCTTTCTCAGCTCAAATATTAAATTTACGAGAGTTTCTCTGCAATTTCCTACGCTTCACAACAATTTAATTAGCAACCCGGGCTCTTTGCTGAAATTCTAGCAGTTTTTCCGTGAATCGGTTAACCCGATTCTCGCATTTTTTTTCGGGTTGTCATCGCTGAGCTCAGTAGCGCCTCGCAGCGGCACAAGTTGTAAGCAGTTGGGAATCTTTGTGTAAAAAAACTACGTTTCTTCATTTTCTAGCCATTAAAAGTCCATTATTATTGCTGTGACTGGTGAAAAGCGACCCTTGGACACAAGATCCGACTGTTCTGAGTGACCATCAAGACGAATCCAGCATCATTGACCTGTTGACGAGCTGAAAAAGGTAATTTTCACTCAGGTGATTTTCACCCGAATCGACTGATCGGAGATGGAATGAAGTCACATTCCACCTCCATTTGGGGCCACTTTGAGGCCCCTGGGGGCGCTCTGTGGGCTGTTTGGGGGACGCCTGGGGTGGATTTTGTGGCGGCTGGAAGATAATGCGTCATCTAATTGTGAACTACAAAGTGTGGAAAGATTTCGATGGTCGCTCCCAGAACGTCACACACACACACGCACGGGCGGAGAGGGAGAAAACGGAGAGATTACGCCCCGTTGATTGGAAGAAATTGACAGGTTCCGCTCAGATATCGCCACCGGAAGGCGCCTCCTTGAGCCACCCGGAAGACCCCTTGTGCCACCCACCCCCTCTCAGAAAAGTGCATAGACGACACTTGACGTCAAACGGTAAAATTGTCGTGTTTTTTTTGTAAGTGGAATCCATTGGCATTTCGCTTTGACGGATTAACAGGGCGACTTCCAGGGCTTCCATCTATTTCTAGCCCGTCACATGGAGAGCCCCCGCGGAATGTGCCCTTTTGGGTGGTTCGCGAACAACCTCTCCCGCATAAACTCGTGAATCTCTCAAGGTCTTTCTCTGCTTCGCACAATGATAAAAAATCATTTTTATTTTCCTCCCCTCCACTCTTGCACTGAGATTCATTATCAGTGATTTTTTTTGCAGAAGCTTGTGTGCACAGACAAAGTAGCTCGGTGGGTCCGTCTGCCTCTGTGTTGGGGTAACAAAGACGGATGACAATTATAGTGGGGAATCCGGGGGAAGAAATCAGAGCAATGTGAGAGGGAGATCAATTTGTTTTGTGAGCATCGATTGTGGGCCTCCGTGTCAAGGTTCTCCGTGTGGGATGACTCAGTGTCCGGAAGAAATCCATTCGGCAAATCCATTGACCTCTTGGTCATCTTGTCATCTCTCACATTCCGGCAATCAGTGGATAGGGGGGAGGGGGGAGGCTTGAGATTATGTTCTGGAACATTAGGAAACTCATCTGCGTTCCCTTTATTCGCGCTTCTCTGAAAAATGTCTTAATTTGTGGGGCTTGCATGGTTTGCAACAGTGAGAGAAATGAAAAAAAAGATTTGTAGAATTTGGTAAAATTTGCAAAAAAGTGAGATAACTTTTCTAACTTTTAAAAATTTTTTCGAATATATACTTTATTGTTTGAAAATCAATTAGTGTTCTATGCATTTCAACAAAAAAGTTTTTTTTAGTGAAGAAAAAATTAATATGTATTTGGTGAATTGGATAAAAAAGGATATAAGTGGAAAAAAACTCAGGATTCGAACCCGGAACTCGCAAAACAACTTCCTTATACAGAATGACTTTGTGAAATCGTCACATCTGAATCATTTAACACTTAAAAGCGTTTAGGGTCAAGTCACCACTTATGGAACACTTAAAACTTTAGGTGCTTATAACTTTCACATTTT
>CAKKOB020000038.1:25031-57129 GCA_918844115.2 Phlebotomus perniciosus
CCTCCCATCTCATGGAAAGTTTTCGGGTGTCAAAGCAAGAGGGAAACTAATTTGATGTGCGAGGATTGTCTGTTTTATGTATTGCTGTCCGCAAAAAAAGGGTATGGGCAAGGGACCCTCGGCATGTCATTGATATCCCCAAGGAATAATGAGGCAAAACAAAGCTTATCACACGACAAATATAACCAAGTGAATAAAGTTGCGCCACTTTTTATCTTCAACCGCACATAAAATGTGTCTATACGAGAGAAGCATCCGAATTATTTTATCCACTCTTTTCTCAGTTTTCAGAAAAAAAATTTCTAGGCTTACAGAAAAAAATGCCATGGAATATTATATAAAAAGTGAGATGTGAATGTGAAGCATTCTTTTCTTTCTAAAGTACCCCCACATACCCCTTTATCCCATTTACCTGTGGGAAGTCCCGCCATAATACTGAATAAAAATCAAATTTAATCAATGACAATATTGAATAATCCAATTGCTTTTTGTGTGGCAAGTTTGTGTGGAAATTAGATTTTGATTAGTTTCGTTCGTTTTCATTCCACGTTTCATTGGGAAGCTTTTCTCTGCTGGAGCTTTTTTTTGTGTGCGCCTTCTTGTTCCACTTCATACCCACATTTACCACTGATCCCACCATCGAAGTTCCCCCTGTATTCTTTCCTCACCCTCGTGCTCTTGATTGGATACTCGTTGTATTTCTTGTATATTTTGTGGTATGCTTGGCTTCAGCCAAAACCTCATTCTCCATTCCTGTGTCGCCTTTATTATGACAACAGATTGCATTACGGAAAAACCACTTTGGCTTGAGATATATAGACATCTTTTAATACTGTGAGAGCCTCAGACGCACACAATATTTATCATTTCAATGTGCTTTCTTTTCTATATATAGAGATTTTCTCTGAAATCGACACAATCCCTCAGACCCCCTTAGCTTCCTTATCATTATCCTATTCTGGTATTATTATTGTTATAGCATGAGGAGGCATCCCTTGTGAACCTATTGATCAACAAACAACCTCACAGATGCGATAATTCATTGGACAATAACACACAGTATATCATGGGATAAGTGATTAAAATGATAATAACGTGTTGCAATCAATAAAATGAAAAATAATCAGTAAAAGGGAATGGATTTGGAGAAAAAGTAATTTATTATTATAATTTCCTTTAATTTCAAAATTGGAGAACAATCAATTGGAAAATGAGGGTTTTTTTTGACAAAGAAAACGTGCAGATAAAATTTTGAAAATGAAATTTACTGAAAAAATCACACATAGAGAATCAAAAAAATATTTCTCAATTTCTTTCAATAATATTTACAGTGATAATTTCTTTTGTTTTTTTCCAAAAGTATACAATTTTTCATGAGGAGTACAGGATGGAGCTTAGCACAGCACACAATCACACACACTTTTTTAAATTGCTTTATCACATAACTTTTTATGAATTTTGAAAAAAAAAATGAAAACTAATGTTTCTTTAGGTACATTTTTGGCAAAAAAAATATAATTGCAATTGTGGTTTATTTACAGAGTCGATATTTTTTTTATAAATTTTATAGAAGGTAGCCTTAACCTGGTTTCAAAATCACACGACATTTTTTTTCAAAATTTTTAATTTGATAAAGTTGGAAGTAAGTTTTACGCCCTACACTTTAATTCTATTTAATATTCTATGAGAGTATTCTATTCAATTTCCTCGCAATAATTATGTTGAAAAATTAATTTGAATTATCACGCCACACGACAATAAAATAAATTTTAAACATTTATGGGACACAAAAATATATAATTAATTTCGTCCTTTGAGATTCGGTTACTAAAAAGCGGTCCGCAAAAATCAATAACACGCTGCCGAATTATAATGTGAATTTTATAATGAAAAGAAAAATCTCATTATCTGGGACAGAAAGATAAATTTCACTATATTTACACACTTCGCACAATGCCAGTGTCAAAAGAAAATTGGAATAAAAAAAAATGAAGTAACAAAAAAGGCTGGGACGGCTTTCCAACGGTGTAAAATATCTCAATTAAGCACTTTTATTAAGAGATCTCTCTTCATTCAGTCATCCCTGCAATAATTCTATGTAATTTCTTTTATCACTGTGAAAATGATATTGCTCAAGGTATGAGTACGGCCCAACAATTTAATTAATATTGAGAAAAAAATATTACAGAATAATTATTTTTCGTAGCTACACTTCCAGCTACTGATAAAATAATTGATTAATGATTTTTTTCTCATTTAATATATTAAGCAACAATATCGGATAATTATGTCTGTAATAGCGCACAAATAAGGGTAAATTGTGAAGACATAAATAGATAATAATAAAACTGAAGGCTAAATTAATTGGTTAAATAAAATGTGGAACACTCAATTAGGTAACTGATTGAAAATAATAATAGTGCTACGTGAGAAATAAGGTAAAATTATGGAGATAAATTATCGAGTTTGGTTTAATTTTGGAGGAGTTTTCGTTAAAAAATCGTATGTACAAATGCGACTCATAATTTATGTGGGTTTTCATTTTGTAACAATCTGCTAATTCAATTACTGCATGAATGAGATTGAAGAACTGAGAGTATGGTTAAAGAAAGATGTCACAAAAAATATAGTTTAATACGTGATGTCGTATTTTTCACAGAGATAAGTGAAACAAAAATAAAAGATAGTTTTAATAAAAAAAAGTTTCAGGAAAAGAAATTCTCTAAATAAATAGAGTGAAATAACAGTGAAATCAAACAAAGTTTATCTGTTTTGGTGAAGAGATAGAGTGAAACTAAAAGAGAGAAAATGTTTCCTACCAAAAGAATAAAACATTACAAGACAACAAGGAAAACGAAAGGACAGACAAGAAAATAAACCAATGAGAAGATAAAATTCTTGATACAGAGAGGAAATAATAAAACTTAGATTTGATGCTTACAATTATCAATATCGTCATGGGATCGCAATAAATAGTGATCCGATGATGATAATCTTGAGTGCCCGTTCGTGTTGGGATGAGCTCCCCCCCTACGATCACTTTTTAATACGCTACGCGGTTCCTGTATCGGTTGATCCATGTACAAATCTTCGCACTCACTTTCTTTGTACTGTAGAACATTCTTGTGCTTTTCGTAGATCACAACACAGCGATGGCATCCCTTACTGTCAGTTTTTTGTTCAATTATTTGACCAAATTAGGAAAGATTTTTCCATATTTTTTTTTTCATTTTGTGATTGTTTGTTGGGGAATTGCAAATAAAAGTTTTGACGGGAAATATTTAATCAACCAAGAGACAGTAGTTTTTTCGCAATTTCATTTGATTGTGCGATTTCCCATTTGGTGGTTTTTTCATTATATACCGTATCGATATAAGTTTTTTTGCGTTTTGGAATAACCACAATCACACGGGACACGAACGATGATTGTCATGAAAGAGAGATAAGAAAAATATTGAATTAGTTTCATGTTTGTCACTGAAAAAAATTTGTTGAGCATAGAAAATGAATAAAACATGTCATGTAATTTAATTACGGAATTAATTGCATGCATAGTAGGGCCAGTAGGGATTACAAGGTGTGGTAAAAATATGGACAGATAATTTTTGACTAAGGAAACAAATGCTGTCTATCATCTAATAAATCATGTTAGTTTTTCACATCTAATAACCACACAAACAGACAACAGATATTACACTTTTCTTTGCTCATTCACACATGTTTGTTGAGAAAACGAATTTGATCAATTTACAAATTTTCATAAATTTGATAAAGACAAAATGTACAAACAGAATGCGATCAACTTTGGTTTATATAGCGAGGGATAGCTTATAGCTTTTCCCCTTCATAATATATGTACATAAAATAGAAACACGAAATAGTACAATTTGTTTTATTTTATTATACAGTAGAGTTTCGATAATCCGCGGTCTCATAAACCGCGTGACATTTCAGCCGGTTTCATCCGTTGCATTTAAAAATTATTTGTTTACAAAATGTAGTACGAGAATATTTCTTGTTCGTCAATTATTTTGTGAAAAAGTTAAGTTGATCAACATTTATGTGTTAAAATGGAAAGAAAACATACCAGCACAACTCTTATCAATAAAATAAAAGCTGTCGACATTATTCGTTGTATATTATTCCAATTCCGATCTAAAAACCGTTTTATATTTTAAAAATTTCGCGGATTACGGAAACTCTACTGTATAAGTAACTCTGCAAAACTTCTATTAAAATTTGCAACAAAAAGTTTAATCCAGTGAATTCTGGGATGAGTCAACTTTATATTTTACAAAAAAATGTAAAGTGATTTAATGTTTTCGAATACATTGATTGATTTATAGCCATTTCAAGCCAGTTTAGGACACGTTATTTGGATTTTCAATTATAAATTATTGTTTCTTTCTTCACTTCCTGCCCACCAATTCGGAAAAGGACAATTAATGCAAACCTATTTCAGTGACAGGTGATTTCTTCCATTATATATATCTCTATTCACTGTAAATGTTTGTCCTCAATAAAAATAAAATTGATATGATCCCTGGGAGTTCAATTTCAACGTGGAAAGCATATTTTCCTATCCCACGCTTCGAGTTAAAAATAGAAAAATAAATAGAGCTATCGAATGTCATCATCAAATATAAATGGTATGAATTTAATACGATATAAAATTGTGACAAACATGATATAGGACCAATCAACAATTTCAGTTTTCACTATTATTTCAGTTTATCTGAACTTTTGCAATTTTCAATAGTCAGTATATTTGGTTTTCCACTACTCCTCTTATCCTCACACCCATATTTTCACCCAATTGGGTTAGATAGAGCTTTTATATTAAATCAAAAACACATTCAGACGTATAATTTACAAGAAATGCTTTTCTAGAGTTTCAAAGTTTATTGAAACTTCGAAATAATAATTTTCTATAGTCAAGAATAAATATTGAAAATTTCAAAGGTGTAGGTGATTGATAACTAACGAATTACTCTCAGTAATGGGAAGTGTTGAGCTTTCATCCCAACAAAAAAGACTCTCATTGTTTTTATGCTCTCTGACTGGAAATAGTGTGGCCCAGTGACAGGAAGTTCCATTGGCAAAAAGCTTGATAGATGAACAGTGACAATTCAAATTATTGCATCTATTCACACAATTTCACCCTCTCAAAAAACCCACTGATATTGTGAAATAGAGCATGAATTTGATACAACACTCCTGTGCCACATTTCATTGATTGCAGCTCCGCGGAGCTTTTTTGCTTCTAAACTATAATAGCTCTATATAGAAAATTGGGTGACTTTTAGGGTGAAAACTCCAATGAATTGAATGCAGTGAAAAATGTTCAAGTGTTCAGTCAAGTATTTTACGAGAAACTTTTATTATTATTGAATTTAAACACATATCCCACAAGAAAGTACTTAAGGATTCAAGAAAAACATTCAAAAGTTTGTAAAATTAATTTGAAGAAAAATTTGAGAGAAATAACTACAAAACATTTTTATATTTTTATATTTTTCTTGAATTTATGTGCAGTACTCAGTCATTTTTATTTTCACGGGAAATTTCATTGGAATTCCGCGGACACTTTCGAATTATTCCTAAGTTAAAAAAAAACATGAAAAAACGTTAATTTGTTTTACATAAAAAATCTAAAAAATGGTGAAAGACAAGAAGAATTCTGCAATCAAATTCCAGAAGCGCAATAAAATGGTCTTCAGATAGCAAACATGATAAAAACATTCACACAAAATTCTCTCAACTTCTAAAACTATAAAATGCAAATTTTGACGATGCTTTCTACTAAGTTTTTTTGTTTAATTTTTTTTACGTGTTTTTTTTGCATGGGAAATATGTGGCATAAATTTCAGTAGCACTTACTCGTCCACCATTAAAAATTTGTCACCATCTGATGCAACACATTTGCCCCTAAAGCTCAATATGGAGCCCTTAATATAAATTGGCTGTAATCCAGATTGAAACCATGATCCTTCCCATCGCTGGGGAAATGTGCAATTGGACACAGCTGAAAGTACAGTAAACGAAAGGAGACATAATTAACTCACTTTGCTTACCCACCAAAAGATTGCTTCTATTTTATGGCTTTCCTTTTCACAGCGTAATTCTTTGGGGTTTGTCTCAGAGCTTTGGATATATGTTTTGCTGATGGTGTGAAAATTCACACTCTTTGATAAAGATTTATGCGGTAAAATCTTAAATCTAGCAATAAAAATCTTCAAAATTAAACAGACTAATTTTAATGCAGTATAACTTTTATAAGTATTGTAAAACGACCTCAAGTTTCCATGGTGTAAAACATAAGTTCAATATATCAGTATATTGTTTTTTTCTTCACTAATTTTTCACTCCTCCAAATTGAGACAAATTATATGGTTGCTGGAGAGGAGACAGTGAAGAATTGGTGTGAATAAATAAAAGAGTCAGAAAAAGCGGCGAAACGAAGAAATTTTAAATATGATCCACACTTCCTAATTTAAAAGGAATGGTTTGTTCTTGTTAAATTCTCCTTTTCAATTTTCATTCCCCCGTCATAATCATTCAACAATAGCGGCCACAATAGGCGCGGGTCTGTGCCTAAATTAATCCCTCCATCTGCCATGGAAAATTTTCACCCTTGGAGCCTTTTTCATCTTTTCGGGTGAGGTCTCTTGGCATAACTTCAATCTCTATCCATCTCCCTTTTGTCTTAGGAAAACCAACACTAATTAGGTTAATTGTCTATCCTCTGGTTTGGTAAATACGAGAGAAAGAGGAAAAGCAAGAATTTGCTATACATTAGTCCCCATTCACATCTCACCATCACAGCCAACCCTCCAGTTCGCCCATAAATAAGACACTGGGAGTCTGTATGGTGGTGCAACCGGCAAGATATATTGTAATGCGAAAGCTTCCTTCCAGGCATATTGTCCCATACAGTAAAACTCGTGTTACGCAAGAACTCATCTTATGGAGCACTGTGGAGGTATATGACTATGAAGAGGGGATCTTGGGAAAAAAGGAGGATGGAGAAAATCTGTGTGAATTGTATGCAGTAGGTGAAGAGGATAAATGATGAAGTATTCATTTAATGGACGTCTTCCTCTCAACACACACATTATATTCCGACATGCATTAAATACCACGTTGAACAGCAAATATTCACTCTTTGATGTGTTCTATAGTGAGTAACTCGCTTCCACTGTTTAATTTGCAACATTGAGCTCTGACAAAAGTAAATTCCAAAATTCTAATTAATGCTATCTATACTTCTTTTATACACCTCTCAAAGCTTTAACATTAGTTTCTTCAGAAATCCTTAAAGTTTAAAGTATTTTTAGCATCCATATGTTTTGCATGTGATTTTTCATGAACTGCATGAACTACATTTCATGAATATTGAAAAAAATATACATTTATTAAAACAACTGAAATGTCTGCACGCAAAACAAAATATATTTTTTTTAGAAATATTCAAAATTTATTTGCGTAAATGATTATTTAATTTATTTTTGATAAAATTGATTAGGCATCAGTTGATTTTTGGAAAAATTAGCACCGATTTATCCATTTTTGTGTAAATTTTCATAAATTAGGATAATTTAACTTAAAGTCGATAAGCAAACTTTAAGCCAAATTGAAGATTTACGATTATTTCGCGTAAAATTGCTAATTTTAATCAAAATTGGGGTTGTTGCATATATTATTATTTAATTTAGCAGTTTACGTCAAGGCGATTAATCCAAATTTGCTTAGTTCATGAATTTAGAAAATGCGATGAAAGTGTTACTGGGTGTGTTACTGAAATGTTACTGAACAAGAGTTTTAGGGCTTTTAATGACCTTCCACAGATTTTTCAGAGTTACAGTCTTAACTTGCTTTTAAGATTTCCGGGCTCTTTGCCAGACTCACTAACTTGCAATAGTAACACTGGCGTCAGATGTGGACTCCCCTTTAAAATTACTGACATCTCCAGATGGAGCCTCAAATAAATTCCCTCCAGTTTGGCTTATTTGCTCATTAGCCAGGCAGGAGATTTCCGTGTGCGTGTTTTGGTGAATATCGAGAGGAATTAATAATACGAGAGCATTATTAATATTTTAATCGCGAATTATTATTTCAAACTGTGTCACATCCTCTCCGTTCCAGCCCCCCTTTGGCAATTTATCGTGGAATAATACTGAAAGGACGGAACACGTTGCGCGTTCATTTACCAGTTAGGGAGGTGAGAGGGGTGGCTGGAAACCACGATAGATGACTCCATTTGAGATCAATTTAATTATTACCAATTTTATTTCACGTCGAGTGGGTGGAATTTTGCCCTCGGAATGGGCAAAAAGTTCATCATCGAGGCTTTTGCTTCAGGGGTGCAAAATTTTATCCCTTCTCGCACCATCAGTCAACATAAACGAGTGGAGAAATTAATTTTAATCACGTTTATGTATTAAATCGTGTCGTCAATATTCTCTTAAAATTTTGTAATCATTTTTACAAGACCTCCAATAGGAATAAAACTTTTGCAAAATATTTCCATTGCCACACGACAGGTTAAGTAAATACTATTTCTAGGAAGAGATAAATTTGATGGATGTTTCTTTTTTTTTACCAACTGACCGCAACCTCTATGTAAAAACTCCCCTGTAAAGTTCCCCTTTACAAAAAATCTCTTGATGTTCGAAAAAACTAATTATAACTTTTTGAATTAAATTTCCATTGGAATTTTTTCTCCATTTACCCAAACATTCTCCTCTTCGATAGAACTTTTCATGTAACATTTCAACATTGTGTAATAATTTTTATACGTTCCATAATAAAAAATGAAACATTTGTCGAGAATGTGGAATTAGAATTGAGAAATGTTTGGAGGGAATTAAGTTTTAAAAATATGTTAGATGAACCATTCATATAAATTTTTATGCAAGGAATACCAAATATCACGAGTGATGGATTAACAGAAAAAATGAGTTTAAAAGTTTATAGGACAAAGTTGAATTTGATACATTTAGCCATAAATGTCTCGACACTTCAAGAATAAATGGGTTGCAGAGTATTTTTTCGCCCTAGTGGGGCCCTTCTTCTGCAGCCCCAAGAGTGTGATACGCTTTTCATACAGTTCACTTTTCAATAACCACCACAAAATGGATGAGGAGCCATTTGTTACTGCTCAAGTTTTCGCATTTTTTCCGCCTCCCACGGGGGAGGGATGGAAAATCGCTCTCAATTTTTTTTTTCTCTCTCACTCAAGAGACACTTTTAGGCTTTCATCTTTTGCCATTTTCTCAAATGGGAAGACCTGGTGTGAAGAGACTCGAAAAGTCATCAGGAAGTCTTCTTCATCACATGAATGCCTTTTACTTGTTTTGCATGTGCCAACAACACCCACTTCTTGAGCGTGTCAATGAATTTGGGTGACAGGCATTCCCTATACATTCGAGAGATTCGACATCGAGACGCCGCGAATTGTAAATTAAAGGGAAAATCCTTTTGATTCAACCATTCGGCGAGAAAGTGTTAAATTTATGGGAAATGTGAAAGATTTCCCAAATCATCATGACGTATTCAACGGGAGAATCATAATTCCATAAGGTGTGTTAATATTAAGTAAAGCTAACTATAAAAATGATTAACAAAACCCTAAATTTCCATTTCTTCTTAAATATTTTATCCTTCTCTTGTTATGTTTAATCTTATTATATCTTGCTTTTCCCTATCAATGTTTCCTTAAAGCAAGTAGCTATGATATTTCCAGTGAAAAACCACAACGCTAATTAAGCCAGAAGACAGGTGTCAAGTGCCAATTTCTCCAATTAACCTGCTAGAAATCTAAAGTAATTGAAAAGACTCGGATTTGGGGTGATTGTATTTAGAAGCTGAAAATATTCTCTCTCACTGCAGGTGCCTCCATGTAATTAAATTTATGGAAAATTTGCGAAGGCATAAATAATATTTGATAAATTTTTGTGATTCAATTATCCAGCATTAAAAATTAATTAAACTAATTATTTGTCAATTTCCTGCAACAATGTATATTGGAATAAATTGATAATGGAGCTTAAAATGCTCTACAAATTTATGATGGAACTATTAAAATGTTGAAAGCATGTTTTTGACTGTCGACAATGCAGGAAAAAAGTGTTTACCATGCGAAAGCTTGCGCAACATTGAATCTCCTATTTGGGTGATGGTATGGAAAATACCTCGACGATAGTTATGGTGATAGAAAAAGAATAAATCTTAAGATATTTTATGACACATGAATGTGTTTGTTCGAGGGTGTTTTCGATTCTTTTCACCGCGCCCTTTTTTTTAGAAGTTCCCTAGAGAGGAAACGAAAAAAGCACAACAGCGAAAAGCTTTTACACATTCTTTCACTCTTTTTCACCACCGATGCGATCGTTTTTTTTTCTGCCCCTGTTGTGCTGTTATTTTGTTATGCTAGTTACAAAAGTTCACATTTCATACTGAGAATATTATATGAATCTCTTCTGTATATGTGAAAGATGGTGTGTGAGAGCTTCGTCACTATAAACAATTTCACATGTAAAGGAATCGTAATATTTTTACACCCTCCAAGAAATGTGTGCATGGGAAAAACATGGAAAATTTATAAAGATATTTTTCTACATTCTCACCACGCGCTCAACACAAAAGTCGCAGTTGGAAGCTCTTTCTTATTCTTTTCTTATGGTAGTGAGACCACAATAGAGACGTCTGGTTTGTGTGGAGATCCTTAGCAACTTGGTGGTTCACTCAAGCTAAAATCATTTACAGTTTTATAACATTTTATATTCTGTATGATGAATGGGTTTGTAAATAGCAATCTAAGAGCATTTTCCAGAAAACAAAAATTATGCACGAATTCTTTTTTAAAAAAATATAAAAATTGCTGAAATTTCATGAAATTCTCAATTCGAGAATAAATAACATTATATTTCATCGGAGCAGAATATTTTGCAAAATTATAACAAAATTCAACAGAATTTTATGAAAAAAATTTCCTCTAAAAATTACATAACATTATTTGCAGAGAACGCAGAAAAAGAATAATATTCACTGCATTTCATTTTACCAGTTAACTTCCCCTTGCAATGTTCTATATTCTCCTCTTATGCAGTAATGCATTCTCTTAAGCAATGTTAATAACATTTTTGCATACAACATCGTCACGATGCGCAACATAAATAATTTGTGCAAATATTGAGGAATTTATGCAGGAAAATAGACGGTGATTTGTATATCCCTCACCCACACCCCTTCAAAGGTTCATGGCACAAAAAGACTTTCTGCTGAGATGTGATTGCATCGCTGCGACGAAAAGATGTGAATTGCTCATTTTTTTCACAGTGTTTTCATGAGTGACAGATCGACTTAAGGGATGAAACTTCACTCCCTGCTCACAAATTCAATATCAATCTCACTTCCACCTCAAAGTCGACAACCTCTTGCTCTAACTTTTGCCACTCAACACACAAACTTGGCTCCGTTGTACAAGGTAGGTAAATAATTTTTTTTGTTAGAGAGAAACTTGCGATTTCAACTTCGACATTCACTCCAGAGACGAAGTGGAGGTAAAGGTGCAAAGTTTAGTCCGAGTTTCAATGCAATTTTCATGGCTTTATTGGTATCAATTGCTATCTATACTAATGATCATGAGAATATATTTTGATAACAAGGAGTTTGTGTAAAAATTAATGGTATTTTTAAGCCAAAATTCAGAAAAGAATTCATTAGGATGAATTTTGATAATCAAGTACTTATAAAAGAATACAAAGCAGCAGGTGCTACTTTCCATTTCAAAGTTGGTCTTGTGTGATTTTCCTTAAATATTTTCCAAAACCTGTGTCACGTGTTGTTGAAGTTCTTTCCACCCCATCAATATTCTTCTTCATTTCTCGTGCCAAAGTGAAACTTTCTTGCAATTTCTTCACTTGTTCCTCATCTCTTGCACATGGGTATTTTCACATATCGATTAAATTCAATTTTCTTGTCGTACGGATTCATTTTCGCGGCAACAAAATAAGCACACTTCAAGCGTGGGGTGAAAATGCTCCAAAGCGATAGGAGTTGACAATACCATTTCGAATATATGCTTTGATGAATGAATGTGTGTTTCAGGGGAAAAGCCATCCTTCTGCATCAGAAACTTTGACTTCTCTTTCCGTTTTCACCTGATATTTGTTTAACGCGGGAAGGAGGAGCGATTCCAATTCGAAGGGCTTACAAATGGCAAGATCAAAGTGAAAAGAGCCTTTTTTCAAAGTGTATTTTAATTATCACAACTTATCGCAAAATGAAGAGTGAAAAATGTACCCAAATTTTGCTGTATTTTAACTTTTTTTAAAACATTCAAGTCGATTACTCAACTGCCCCGCTTGGCAGAAGCTCAAAACTGTATCTGATGTGACGGTTTTTCTTCCCTCCTAACTAACGAACAATGTGTGGAAGTCCCATTAGGAGAGCACAACTTGGAGACAAGATGAGGATCGATGTAGCCAGACAGCCGTAAATCCTGGCACGTTTCACGTCTCGCCAAATATGATCCAATGTGACAAACACAGTGCCATAATGCGGATGATGAGCGAACGCTTTGGCGATTTATCGACAGGGATTTAATCGAAATTTTCTGTCATTTATCTCTCACAAGGGGACTTTTATGTACCTCGCCTTGTCTACATCATAAAATTCACAGAGGAGGAAAATCTTCAATATTCCAGCAAAAAAGGTGTTCTCTTGACGTTCAAATGCATTTTGGCGGGAAATAAACATTCTCTGAATTGAAGGAGAAAGATATTCTTGCATATTCGTCCTTCGACCCTTTCCGCTGGTGCGCGCAATTTCTGGATTATGAACCATGAAATATTTTATGATTTTCACGAGATCAATGATAATTTAGTGCGCGGGAAAACAGTGGAAGTCGTAAAGCAACTGATAAAAATCGTGCAGGGATGTGAGTGAGGCAAAAGGAATTGTGTCATGGCAGCTCCGCGCCACATTTTCTCCAAAGAATGAAAATTTATTCTGCAATTCGCAAAAGCAGAATATGATGCATGACATATTTAAGTGGAGGGCAAGCGAATTCTTCCCCCAAGCGGGTGGAGAAAAAAAATTGAGAAAATTCTTCTGCATAGAATAGCTCTTTGTTTTATTATATAGCGCACTCACATTCAATCATTGAACATATCATTTTACTGGTGTGTTTGGAGAAAAGACATCCCATTCCAGAAAATTGTAACATTTGTGTGATAAATAAAGTCTTGCATCCATTTTGTCATGAAATGTGAAATTTTATTTTCCAAATGAAATATTCATTCATACACCGTCTATTTAATTTTTCGTCACATTTCCGTTCCCTTTTCTTATATCCTTTTGGAAATTCTTGGAGTGATTTAGAACCCCTTCTGTTAGCAAATATATTTCTTTCCTCTTAAAATTTAAGCTAAAATACCTGAAAACTCTATATTTATAAATATTATAAAAATGCCAAAAAAATAGAGATGAATTTCCGCTAGGAAAAGCGTATATGCATTTTTTAAATTTCTCTCAGCGATATAAAATTTTTTTGCGTCCCTTCAACAGATGAAAACATTCCGTAGGGGTGAAATGGTGGGTAATATTTACTCAACAAAAAACCACCATTTCGTGGAATAACACTCCCAAAAATGCGCGCATCATCAATCACTCTCAGGTGGGTGGTTGACTCTATAGCGGAGTTTTTTCCCATCTGAGCCCGTGCGTTTTATATTCTCGCTTTAACCATGAAGCCAGGGAAGCCACACCATTCCCGAGAGGGGGCGAACAAATGCGCGACTCATAGTTTCACGATAGTCTCCCGTTTCTGTGAAATAACTCCTCAGGGCACTGTCATACACTGGCAGAGAGTCCCTTTGTGTGATTCTGCACGTGGCATAGCTACTGGAGGTTTCTATTCTGCGACAGGCTTTGATGTAGCAAACTTAAGAGGTACCGCCTTAGGGGCCTTAGGCTTTTTAAAATAAAAGAAATCAAAGGGAGAGAATAAATATTGTAATTTAGCCCTATTTTATGTTAGGTTAGACATACATTAAGAGTATCGAATTCTAAATAAACAAGTTTCTGAAAGCTAATTAGGCTAAAAATAATTATAAAGACTTAAAGCGAATCTATACATCAATTCGATAAAGTAAACCACATTAGGTAATTTACGAATATTCACTACTCTCGTCTATTTTCAATTCAGAACAAAACTGCTAAATTCATGATTCTAAATGATTTAGGAGCAACTTCCGAGACATAATCATAAATGAAAAACACGTGAATTATATTTAACCAAGCCAATTATACAAAATACCCTCCCATCTCATGATATTGATCCTTCAGGCTTCTCTGAATATTTGCAGGAGAGTTGTTCAGGTGTTTTGTCGCATCTACAGCAATTGTGGTGTATATCGTGTGAGTAATTTACATAGAGACAGACATAAATAAATAAAGAGAAAATGGGAAAATGGGAAAGTTGGGTTTTGTCGAGGGCTATAAAATAAATGAAATATTGTCGTGCATTACGTGCTACCTCCAGCTGAACAACTTCTTTCCTCCTTCTGCCATTTTAACAGTGTCTTTCGCCATTCCAGGGAGCTCCCCAAAAGCTCATTTAATCTCTTTAAGTTGGGAGTGAGGAAAAATTCCTGTGGAAACTTGCGATCAATTTAAATTGTCTGTTAGCATGCAATAAGCGGTCGGAGGGATGAGATGACAAGGGATTTTATTTGAACCTCATCAAACTGACCATTGTGTGGTCACTGCGAGGTTTCTCTGACATCAGTTCTCTCATCTCACTTGACTCACACATCGTAATCCCTTGACTTTGGCCCAAGCAATTGAATCTATGCGACATTGGGAGGCTTCTCTTTTCACATTCTCACACATAACCCCTCAGACAATTTCCATTGATGTCTGTGGTTTTTGTGCACCCTTCACATACAGCATCGTCTTAATAATATTAATAACTCAATTTCATGCAACTCCAACGCATTATACATTCCCTAGCACATGGCGTCTCTAGTGAGGTGTATCAAAAGCGCGCGAGAATGAGAGAAGCCAAGGAGGAATTTGCACAAGACACGCGTTCCACATGGGACTTCCTTTGAGGAGGGAATTTATGCGCGGTTTCATGCATTTTCCACCCTCCCCATCTTATTTTTCCCAATAAACTCTGCGGCGAAGAGCCTCCCTTGGTGATGCGTGATGCAATAACTCTCTCGGTAAGAACAATAAACCCACTGAGACATTTAATATTGGGGTACTGCTGCTGCTGAAGGCAAGACATAATTTCCTGTCGAAGCATATAACTTTCATTATTGATTTGGTTAGATGGCCAAAACTTGGAATCACGAAGCAAAATTGTGCGTCACACAGTTTTAATTGAAAATAATAGTATACTAGAGTTAAACAAATAAAAGAGTTTTAGTAAATACATAAAATATTATAGGAATAAAAGAAAAAAATAAAAGATGGAAGAAATGGAATTGATTTTGGACTAGATAATTGCTTCAATTGAGGTTTTCATCCTAATACTAAAACACCCACTTCTGTTAGAGTTAGATCTTGTTTTCAATACAAGATTTAGAATTCATCCTGAATCAAAGAGCAAATCCCAATTCCTTTATCTATAAGGGTGCTACAATATTATTTAATTTGCAATGCAAATTATTGCCACTCTCGGCAGCTTAAATTTGTTTGAATAAACAAGTTTCAGGCTAGAAGTTTAGCGAAACAACCTCCTAAAGCCCCCTACCAGACACTTACTATTTATTCACGTTAATAGTTTTGCTTCTTGGAATAATGATTGAATTTCCTTATAACAATCCCTTGTCTCTATTCAGGCCCCTAAAGTAAAATTTGTTATAATAGATTTTCACGCATTATTCAGAAATGTAACCTCATATGTATGTATATGTGCTTTCGAGGTGTGAAAGAACAAACGTGAAGCATTTCTAGCTTCTTATGAGCAAATGGAGTTTCACCCTCCGTGAGGCTTCTCCATTTCAATTATGATCTCAAGTTACGCGCGCATCACTTCAGCAGCAATGAATTCTCACTCGGCATTCCTGGGAAAAGCTCACCCCAACCCAGAGTCTCATCAAAGCACAGCTGAAGGTGCTTCTCATGGAATATTATGGTAAGAGTGCGAAAGATGTTCTTTCAATTGCACCCATATTAGGGGCGTCAAAATAATTCATCTATGAAAGGATCCTTGAGTGGATCCTTTGACTGTTTAGCATGCACTTGACGTGCTTTATAAATTATTTCTATTATATTTTGTTTTGGATAAACTATTTGAGCTTACGTTATGTATTATACATTTTTTAATGTTTATACATCCAGATTAAGAACTCTCTATCACCAAAGACGAAACAATAATTACAAGATTCCAAATGAAACTATTCCGATCATTGCTGATTGAGACAACATTGAGAGTGTGTGATGAAGAAGTTTATTAAAAACGACACTCACACAGTCACGTGTGAGTTTCCTCCGTGCCAGGCTTTGCCTTCATCTTTTATTATTAGTTATATAAGACATAAAATATATCCTGAATGCGTCTCGCAAGGAGAGTGTGAATGTACCATTGAGTCTTATGATGATGTTGGGTGTTGTATTGCGTGCTCCATCCATCTCTTCATCGTGCACACGCAGCACATATCACCGGGCTTTCCGACGACAACGCAAATGGGGCGGAAGGAAAGTGGTGGTGCGGGACTAAGGGTGGGAACAGCTTGTAACTGAATATCGTGCACCATCCATATGAATAAACATATAACAAGAATATTGTTAACTTTGAGTACACAACGATGTAAATGTGCCTATGCTGGGGGTATCTTGTATCTTTTCTCTTTCTCACTTGCCCATCATTGTCGTCTCAACTTCGCATTATCACACACATTCTACATCCCCCACTGAAAAATATCCTACCTGCCCGCCTTTCACAGCCAAACACACTTTAATGTTCTCCTGATTTCGTGTCGTCGTTCTCCCTCCCACCCTGTTCCCCGCGGCCCACACTATGTCGCCCCCTGGATCGTATCCCGTCGCTAACGTGGGTGGCCTGGGGTGGTTGGGGACTAATGTTCCTTTAACACCAAAATTGTTTCACTTCCTCAATGCTCACTCTTGGCGAGCACCCGAGGAGAAATTCCCGGACGAAATAGGAGGATCTGGGAGATAAATTTCTCACCCACACCCTCTAGACCGTTGGAGCTTTCAAGTTTCCCACGCAAAACATTTTGTCCCTAATCAAACTTTCTTAGAAGGAGAATAATAAATATAGCACGGTTGGTAATGACCTAGATATATTATTTATAAATTGCCATCTTTGTTTTAAAAATATCAAAGTAAATAATTTCTTTGTAAAAGAGTGAAATTCAGTATTAGTTTAGTTCTTAAATATTGTAAGGTAAGTGCATAGGGGATCGGTGTAGCAGCTCAGATCGTCAGATTGATTAATTTTACTAGAATATTGATTCAATTGATTTAATATTATAAATATGAACTAATAAAATACATAGAGAGATAATTTATTGCTCGCTTACTTTACAGCCTTACTTTTAAACCTAATTTCTTCACTTACGGCGTCCAGGATTTTTGACAAAATTACGTTGTGAAAAGGATTAAGCCTTACTGTTGAACCAGGAGGATTTCATATCAATTGATTTGGATATTAGGCCCCTATTGTTACCTGCAAGAAAAAGAAATACATATTAGACCACTTTCTCACACACACATAATCTTTAATACTGAAAATAAGTTAAACTAATAGTCAAGTTTTGAGGATAAGATTACTAATTCAAGAAGTGACTATGAAGTATAAGTATACACCTAGCATATAAGAAAACGATTGAGTGGAAAAATCACTAAAATATTAGTGAGACTTATAGAATTTCTCCAGACTTTCTTCCTGTGAACAATTTTTCTGTGAAAAATTTATGGCTCTTAGCACAAGTATATAAGCTTCAATGCTCAAGTCAATGTTGGAAAACTGTTGCTGTCATTTCCCTCTTTACCCACCCACAAAAAAATCCGTCTGTCGGCGAAAGATGAAGAGGGCCCAAAATCGTGGTGGAAATAGTGAATTTCTGTCGCATGAAATAAGAAGTAGTCAGATCCAAAATACATCATACGCTCTTGTGGAGGCCAATTTATCGGGTAGCGGAGTGTGTCTTACCGTTGAAGAGGGAGAAACTTAATGCTAACTAAGTGCTAAACTAGATGACAAAAAGCATTTTCAATTTCATTGAGTAACTTTTGAACGTGCACAGCACTTTAATCATCCGGCTTTTTTGCCTGCCTCGTGGAAGGGTGACTTTTTTGGCTTTTGCCTTTCGCATATCTTATCCACCCAGTCTCGGGGGGTTGTTTTCGTCAGGAGAAACAAGACCGTGTAGGGGGATGATTGAGAATTTTGCTGTTGCTGCAAAAAATCCATCTCTTGACAATTTTATGCATAAAAGCATACTGAAGGGTGGTTTGCTTGAAGAATAATTGGAATTTTGTCGTTTCACTGGGGCACCCGGAACTGTCTGAAACCCATTCATTTCCGGGATGGCACATCACTCAAAAACTTCCTCCTCGTTTTCCTCTCCATTCGCACAATATTGTTGTGGAGAAACAAGGAATGAAAATTGAACGCAAAAAATATGTTTTCTTGAGTGCAAGTCATCTGTTGACAGCGACTTCTTCCGTGGAGAAATTTATAGATATGCTATAAAATTAAAGAACCGATCCTGTAAATCGTAGAAAGATTTCGTAGGTATTTTTAGATTCTTCTGTAATAATCTATTCCTACTCCGTCATGCTCTGAAAGTCCGGAAGCGCGCACGGAAACTCTCGCTGTGAGAGAAGGCGCTAAAAAGCTCTTGATTCTCTCTCAGGGTGTGGTTTTTCGTCCAGAAAAAGACACCCACCATTTGCCATGCTCTCACAACATATTTCTGGGCTATAGAAGTTAATTTTGCTCTGATAGGCACTTGTGGTGTTGGGTTTGTGTTGAAATGAATTATTAAAATCAATTATCAAAGTGGGTCTTTTGTGTAAATGAACCATAAACGAACCCATTCTACGCCAAAGACATCTCAACGCTTTTCTCATATTTTCTCACAATGCTCTGACTTTAACCCCTTTCTGTGTCATGGAAAAAAAGCGCCAAATTGAGTGATCCATCGCAGATATTTTACCCAAAATGTAAAACATTAAAGCTTCACAACGAGTGAAATTATACTCGTAATTACATAATTTATCATACAATCCACTGGTTTTGTCGCTTTGAAATGATCAAGGGTGGAAGTTGCAAGCGTATCCGTTTTCATTGATTATACCACCCGAGCAAATGGCTAAGTTCGTCAATTTGTACGCGTTTGAAGAAATGTAGGAAATTTCTGTGTATTGAATTTCATGCCAAAAGAGTAGAAATAATAAAAGTGCCTCGAGCCATTTACTCTGATTACGAAGAATTCCAAAATAAACACAAGAGCGCAACATAACAGAATCTGAAGGAAAATATTCATGATTTCCATTATGATCAATCAGGAATGAAGCATAGCGGCAAGACGACAAAGCTAAAAATGTCGATTTTTTGCTATTTTTTGCTATTTTTAGCAAAAAAGAAACACTCAAGTTCTTGGTTACTTAAATGATTTTCAAAATTTATAAAATTTAAATTTTTCAAATTTCTGTATAAACTCCTCATGACTCTTGCACGCGTGGAAGAGGTTCAAAGGAGTATAGATATTACCCGTTTTTTGCGTTTTCAATTGAGAATTTTTCTGTCTATTCTGAAACCCATACACACGTTTCGACTAAATTGAAAACAAATTTGCACCGTGTGCCAATTGGGAGGAAGAAAGTGAGAAAATGTATATGAACACCCAAGTTTGGGGATGGATCTTTTCCGGAGGATGAGGTCTTCACGCAAGTGACTCGATGTTAAGCATTTTTCTTTCAAAGGGGCGGCAAATGGAAATCCACGCAGAATGTCATCCATTCTTTTGCTGCGGGGGGATGTGGAGGGAAAAAGCTTTTGCAGAGGTCTTCTGAAGGGTGTCAGGATATAGACAAAAGGTATGCGAAAACACCCTCAAATTCGATTTCCTCTGAAGCAATTTTAGAGTGGTGCCCAAGGGCTGGGAGGACGTGAGGAATTCCCTCGAGATGGGGATGATTTGGGGCGGCGCAGATAAATTCTATAGCTCAATGTTGTGTCTCGAGGACGTCGACACTTTTGGCTCCCTCTCAAATGACACCACATGAACTTTTCGTGGAAGATGGAGTGTTCTTGTGAAAATGAAATTTTTATTAGCTGATCGACATTTATTTATATTTCTGCCTTCCACATTATTCTCTTGCATGATGATGGAAATGTGAGACGACAATATATATATATTTATACTATTATTCACATTTTACATCCCATCGGCGGCAAAATAGTGCATAAAAGTGTCGCAAACATCAAACTCCTTCGCCCTTTTCCAAGGCGCAAAATTTTGCAATGTCTTCAGGCACAAAAGACGTGAAGAGAGAAGGCATGGAAAGCGTGTAGAAGACAACGTTATGTTGAACGATGCAGATAAATTTAAAAGTTCAACACTCAGAGAAATCGCTAGTCATTTGACTGGCTGGAATAGTTCACGACTTTGCAGAGCTTTTCACCTTTTCTCCCTTTTCATGTTAATTTCACCGCGAAGATCTCATTTTACTTCAAGGTAATTTCCCAATTTCCTGTAAATATCTTCAGTTTTATTAAAAGTGGTGTGTCATATTCCATCAGAAAGCCACTGTACTTCCAGACAAAGAGTGTGTGCAGCCGGGAAATGAAATTTTTCCCATGGAAAATTTAATCAAAATTCTATTCGTTTATGGCTTTGACGACGATGCCATGGGTTTGATGCACGAGAAAACATCAACATAGCATGGATGATGCACAAGAGAAATCCCCAGAGTTGTTTCTCCAGGACAGAATCATTTTATGTGAGGAAGGTGCCACTAAAATATTTACAGTCGTCATTTTAGTTTTCCGGGGATAAATAACATAAAGCGTGCGGACATTCTACAACACATTTCGCGCTGGGAAAATAAAGTTCGAAAAGAATTGTGAATATGCATTACTGAAATGAAGTTGACTTGTGGAAACTGAGAAATATTATTTAAAGCTTTACTTACAATTTTCCTTTTCATCTTGTTTTTACCATGGTAAAATTTTTTAATAAAAATCCCGAATATATTTCACATTCTCTTATCTTTAAAATTTGGAAGTTATGTTTGTACATTATGTATAGTTAGAAGAGAAGCAATTTCCTACTAATTTCAATTATAATAGATTAATTCTTCCAATTTACACCCTCTCGCTGGATATGTCCTCAATTTCCTACCTAGAACTCCTGCTCTTCCTTTTCCTCCGAAAATTATTAATCACGGAGTTTTAATTAGTCTACTTCCTAAAATCAAATATTCTCGAGTCATAAATTAATCTTACGTGTTGCTTAATTGTCAGTTCTCGGCGTAAGAAATTTTTGGAAGTTTGGAGGCCGAATTTCCTTTTCTTTTCGGGGAAAAAAATACCAATTGAAATGGAATTGGTGGGTAACAATGTATATTTCGTGTCTCGGAGAAATATAGAGAATCTTTGTTTTGTGCACCACATTGTTTGTTGTGTGGCATTTATTTCGACTTGAGGGCAATTTTAGGGGTTTAACCACCCAACAATTTCACCATGGAAATTCCTTCATTGAGGTGTTTCTCGAAGAATTTCACATGCGAAAGATTCAACCCGATAGTGTGCTGTTTTCGGGTCAAACACCGAGAGGTGCAATTGAAATGAATTGTTGTTATTTTTTGTATGAGGGTTACGTAAATTTTACCTTAAAACTAAAATTACAAATTTTTGTTATAATTTTTTATAAACGATTATGAGCATTTTTTTCATCAAAAACAATATGAACTTTACAAATTTATTCTATCATTTTTTGAATTATCAAATTAAAAAGATATATTTATAAAATAAAAAAATACCATACAAAAACGTTACAGTGCAATAGCTTCATTCTGTATCTTCAAAAGGATCATTGCCTGATGAAACGTATAAAATAAATTGTTACACTTTCAGGCATTTTTTCTGGTTCTTCTTGTGAGCTGCTTTATTTAGTGGCGTCTCGGGAGTTTCACCCCCCAATATCTTGGGGCTGGCACAGGCCCTATTTGAAAGCGGCAACCCACTCACGAAAAAGAGTGGAACATATGTTCCAGCACAGTGAAACTTGTGCTGAAAGTCTCTTACTCGAGCCCACTCCGAAGAAAGGAGCTTTTTGTGCCACACAGCAGTGTGGGTGAATGAGGGTGGAAATATAATTATGGAGGTAGTAGCTTAATGTGATTTATATTTAGTGTGTTCTGCTGTAATTTTGGAAATGGAATTAAATTACATGCTGTAAGTAATGCTGCGCTTGTTTTTGACATTTTCTCATCTCGTGTGTATCTGGAGAGAGGTAAATGTATATATAGTGGGTATGTGTTATTTGTTATAAAATAGCAAAGTGCAAATATTGGGGCTTGTTTTTTCTTGCTATATACATTTTACCGTGCTTTAGCAATATTTGTCTCCTCAGTGCTTCTGTGAATTTACTTTTTATCTTGTACGTACAACCTTCTAAGTACATGTCCCTAAAGCTCACTCACAATTCCTCCATGAAAGCTTTTTGGTAAAAAATCTTTTCCATCGTCAATGTTTAAATTCCGCGCCTTTTTGCGTAAAGCCCTTGGTATTAGCAGAACAAATATGAGAATTTATATAAATTTCAGCATTCATTCTAATATACTTACTTAAAATCATACATGAGAAGGATCGTTTGCATGGCTTCGCTTCCACTTCAATCCCATTCATAAATAAATATTTGCCGTATATATTAAAATGGGAAAATTCCTTCGTACTTTTTTTCATACACCTACAAACAGTATAAATTTCCAAATTAAAACCCACCGTGGAAATGATCCCTGCCATGAAGGAGGGAGAAGATGAAATGTTGAGAGTATTTCTCGAGGCAAACAACCACTGTCTTTTGGTATTTATTAAAAATACTTGGCGTGGAAAAAGCTCACATTTCTTTCGCAAATATAGAAATACTTTTGAAGTAGAGAGTCTACTAATCAACAAAATTTAGCTTGTCAGACAAATTAGTTCCTCTGCTTTAGGATAATTCTGAATTGAAAATGCTTCATTGATATCTCAGTAGAATTTCTGTGAAAATTCTTTCCATATTTTTTTTCACTTTATTATTTGGAACGAGGTTTGAAAACAGCAGGAAGCCACAAAGAGGGTTGGGAGGCTTCAGACAGACTCAAGACTAAAGTGGAATGGGAACAGAAGAGGAGGAGACAGTACAAAATTAGACTTTCCCAAATAATCCAAATATTTTAGATTACACTGTCAGAATTTTTTTAATTTATGATTAAAAGACCATCCCCGTCTCGGAGCGGACTCAGGTCATGAATATGCCACAGGGGATAATTCCACCCTCTCTACAGCATTCTCTGAGCTTGTTTCTCTTCTATCCCCTCCTGGGAGAGGGTGGACATTTTTAAGCTTGATCGTCGGGGACCGGATTTTTCCACTGAGCTGGAATCAATGGGAAGTGAAAGAACAAACAGACAAGAAAGGTATTTGATTAGAAGGCAATTAAAAGTTTCCTTCCCTTTTTTTCGCGCCTCTGTCGGGGGTTAATGCCTCATTGCACATCGCGGTCTTTGGGCGAAAACACAAAAATTAGCAGAATATAGGAAAATCAAATTCTTTGCACTAGATTTTAATGTATTTTCAACACATCTTCTTACATTTTTCTATGTAACAACGACGTGAAAAACATATTTTTCTCTTCCTGAATTAAGGGAAGATAGAACACGAATGGCACAGGAGATATGTATAAAAATTCTATGGATAAGAGAATCATTATATTTGACAAAGGTACAAATTTAATTTTTCTCAATTTTTTTTCTTCTACCCTCACTTTTATCCCCTCGCACATATTTTCACTCATTTTCATATCTCTTCACCCGCGCTGTTTTCACTTATCGACATCTCCTCAACTTCCCGTACCCTCGTTCAGCCAAAGCTTCCTGCTGGTGGATGAACTCCGAGGGAGGAAAATTGTTGAATAATTGAAATTTTTTACGTTGTCATCAAAGTTTGTTGAAAAACTCAACGTAAGGAGAAGAAATGAAAGAAGTAAAACTTCCAAATGAAAGAAAACAATAATTTTAATTGATATCAATTTGTAAAATATTCAGTATAACAATAAATTCTGATATTTTTTTATGAATTTAACGAAACTTAACGAAACAATAAAAAATGAAGAAGGAAAGTAGCGTTTTATGCATATATATAATAATTTGAGTATATCAGACTGAGGAAAACAATCGTTAAGTCGTTAACAAACGTTAAGTTTTGATAAACTCGACGAAACTTAACGAAAAGTGCAAAAGAATTCTTGGACATTTTGCCGCCCTCTCAAAGGGCAAAATAATGATGTGAATACATCAAGTACGCCGAATTCCAATGGTGGAGCTCCGTGTCTGACGACAGAGGAAATGGGAAGTGATGGGTGAAGAATATTCGAATTTCCTCTTGCGTGATGTCTCTGGTGGTAGAAAATTTAAATAAATATGCCCTCCTCCTCGCCCATTTCCTCGAGCCCAGTGTGAATTTCCTCGCACCAAATGTTGAGACAAGAGAATTTCTGTTTCTGTAAAGAGGGGTGTTTGCATTCAATGTGAGTTTTTCACCTCCTCTTCCCCAAAATTTCAACTCCATTTCCTCTTTCGTCTTTTTCCACCATCTTCTCTTGTCTCGTCACGAAGCATCACCGTCGAGTTGGGGGTTGAATTGGATTTTGTGCTATGTTTAAATTTTCCCACTGTGTCTAATTGTGACACCATCAATTCTCCAAGTGGGACCTGATGCTTCGCATTTGCCATGATATAAATTTATTTGGCAGCTCATTGATTACCGAGTAATAACAGAAATAATATATCATAGTTAAAATATATTTCTCTCGAGGGTAAAATGGAAATATTTGGCATAGTTTTGATTTATCTTCTTTTACCACCCTCAGAGTCCACAAAACACTATACTCTTACACAGCATCCCTCTTCACATAACCCTTCGAATTATTAGATTTTCCCTACTAACATGTACGAAGTATCTTCGTGTTTTCTTGCCTTGCTCCTGTCGAACGAGGGGACAATAACTCCATTGCCAAGGGGCGTGCACCACTCTATAGCATTTCAATATATTGACTGAAAGCTTCTCAACACTTCGTGCTCCTCAAAAGTTTGAAGAGCTTTCATTTCACACCTTCTCAGAAAGTTTATAAAAACACTGTAAATATTATCAAAAATTATATAAAAAAAAACTGTTCATATCTAAAAAAAAAGAAAATGTAACGGAAATCTCCAGATAATAAAGATTTTAAAGGCTCTAAATTTCGTTGAATTTAACAATTTAACATGTTCGCTGTTTCCATTTATTTTAAATAAAAGTTCTAAAGAATTCGTTAATAATATCAAACAAAAGGAATAAAATAAGAGATATTATAAGTTGCATCTGGTCAAATGTTAAAATCACTAGAGCTCACTTTAATTTATATATATTTGATTTTATCCATTTTTATTGAAAGCACGCAATAATGTATGTAGGGGAAGTAGGTATATGACTTTTGCTCAATGCACCATTTGCTGTGGTGATGCCAAAAGCAGTTGAAATTGAAAACGAAAGAGATTGAGAAAATGGGTGGTGTGTAAGCGCAATCGCAAACTATTGACAACAATAATCGTTTCTTCTTTTTTCTCTCATAATTCTTTGTTTGGTAATCGTAATATATTTGTGTGACATGCTGAAGAAGCCCATGGAGGGATTCCCATGGCGAAGAATGGCAAAAGATTAAACATACAAATGAAAGAGGGGAAGTCATAGGAGGTTAAAGATCGTTTATTATGGATTTTACTACTTACAATATAAACGTCACTCTTATATAGCTCAATGGATTGAATACAAGAATATTCACCAGTGTGCCAGAAAATAGTCTCAATAACAGTTCCAGCATAGAGTATTTTCGAGTATCTCCTCAATTGACAAATGTTAGCACATTTCTCATATCTCTTCGGCGAATGCTCCTAATCTTTTGTTTGTGGATAAATCGCTTGTATCATTCATGACATAAACATCCATGGTGTTGAGGAAAAAGACACTAAAATGTGTACATAGTATCTTCTTTCCTCCAGGCCTTTACTTTCTTACTTCATAGTTCTTATGATCATTCAATGACCAAAGAATGGATAATTTTTTTTCTCTCAATATAGTGGCGTGTGTTCTTCCGCCACCCTCTCTCAAATCAAAATGACAAACACTCAATGGTTTTTGGCTTGTAAATAATTTATGAAAGAAATATTGTCGGTTGCCGCATGTAAATAGTCATCAATCATATTGCGAGTGGTTTGAAATGAATGACATGTTCCTCTTTGTCCACTCTTTTTGGCGCCTCTTGTCACACACTAAGTGCACTATGGTGCGTGTTCTTGGCCCTTTGCATTATCGATTAGGTTAGATCTTGTTATATGCATATTATATATATTTACAAATCTTCAAAAGAAAATTTCTTCTTAACTTCGACTTTTCCCAAAGACTATATTTTGATTAAACTTTTCTAACTTTTCACAAGCTTGATTATATACCCTTACCTACAGGTTATCAAACGTTAAAAAATTATTTCAAAAAACATATAAAAAATATTAATTTTTGTTCTTGTGACAGTTGTAATCTCTAACATGAGATTCGATGTTTCAGACGAATTAAAAAAACTCAATCTTCCACAGATTGCCGAAAAAATCGATTTGGTCCCTTTTCGCTGGTAGGTAACTTCATTGCGAATATATTCTACGAAATCGTGTTTGTTTGCTGAATATTTTTCAATCGATTACCTCCGCTAAACGATTATTATTTAAGCTTTCTGTCCAACTTTTCGTATGTTTTTCTGCCACTCTTTTCTTTGCCGTTTCTTTTTTAGAATAGCTTCGGGCTGGGTGAGCCAAGGGGTTGACTCTTTGTGTTCTCTCTGCCGGTATTTATTTTCGCAACAGCGTTTTGGTATGGCCTTTTTTGTCGGGGTCCGCAGAGACTTTAATCAATACAAATGGGGCACTCTTGGAAATTGGCAAAAATAATTGAATTGTAATCGATTTGTCAACAGCAGAGTGGATATAATTAGTCAATTTGTAATTAAGGCACAAATGGAGTTTTCTGTTTGGCTGGGAAAATGGGGTGAACCCGAAAAAAAATCATCCACACTTTTCTCTCGTTCTAGCAAACAGAAACACCCGTCAGTGGAATATTATCAGCATAAATCGTTGCTGATGATGCGTAACCCAAATTCTGGGGAAAAATGTGAACCCAAACTGAATAAATATTTAATTTATGCCAGTGATATGAAATGTGACGGGTTGGTTTATATTTTCTCTGTTGATCTGATACCAACGAGAAGGCCAATTAGCTGGTTTCGTGTGACATCAATATTGGACGATTTCACCATGATCTAATCTCGCCTCATTTCTTCATAATTCAGGTGACAAACACATTTCCCTTGTGGAATATTCAATGAGGGACATTTTTTTCTATATTCATTAAGTTATAGCTTTGGACTGATGATGGCTCAAATTAATTTCTTCTCTGATGGCAAATATGAGTCTTTTCGATTATAGCCTAGATTCAGAGATCAGATTAAGATTAGATTCTTAATGATTATATCCTTCGCATTATAGTTTCTCGTTCCAGTTGGACTCACCACAAACAAAGACATAAATTTAAAGTGATCGAGTATTTGAATGTTGTATGAAAACAGAAAGGGCAACACTTTTGAGCCAATTTGAGAACCACAAACTAAACGATGTGACGATTTGTAAATCCTCCACTTTGCATTTATGTATGCAGGAGGCCGATTACATGCATTCACATTTATGTATGAATACCGAATTTATATGGAGCTCTGCTTGAATCGCATTATCCCATTTGCAGTGTGGAAGCATTTGAGGATGATGGAGCTTGACATTCTCATTCCCAATCTTGCAGGGCGACACACAATATTATTAACCTGCACCCAGAATACCTCATGTCGACAAAATCCCTCCATTCCCGGATAGCAATTGGATCCCTGGGATAAATGTGCAAAATAGGAAAGTCGCCGTAATTCGATTGATTGATTGATTAATGTACAAACAAGGAATTACATTTTCTCTCCCCAGCATCACCCTTGTTGGGTAGATTCTGCACGGGTGAAAAGACTCTCCTGAGGGTGGATGATGGTGGATGAAATTGAAAATTACATGCCAAAGTGACTACCAGGACTGTGGCGTCGTGTGCGTGGTCAAGAGATGATAATAGAGTGGATTATAATGCAAACTCACTCTTCATGGGGCATTCTCTTGAGAAAGAGACACCCAAATGCCTGTGAAATGTGCCAATTCAATTGCCACGGCAAACTGAAATAGCACTCAAAGTCTCAACATTTCTCGGATGTGTATCCCCAAAATGGCCCTTCAGCCTCAATGCAATGAGAAACAGTGAGACTGGTAAATGGATTACAACAACACACCTGAGGTTCAATTTTCCAGTCAAACAAATTATTTCTCATCGAAAGTTCTGGTATAAATGAAATGGTTTAGAAAATTTATGAGAATATGGATAGTGATCTTCGTGATCTTGATGAAAATCGTAAACGAATTTCTAATTTATTAGAAAATTAAAAAAAAATAAAATATTTGAAATTGCAGATCGGAATAGAAAGGTAATAATATTAAGAATTTAATAGTTTCTAGCATTTTAAAGTTACGTTAAAATAAAATTTCCGGTATTATTTCATAAACTCTAAAATTCTTTTAGATCAAAAGGCTCAAACAACGCACAATATTGACATAAATTTTGCAAAGACTATACATTATAGAGAGAAAGCTTAAATATACCTTTCATAAAATAATCTTTGAATTCTTTGAACTATTTTTTCTTTCTTTCCTAGGGGAAATAACCTACATATAAGCGAAAGAATAATAAAATTTTAACATGAACTTGAGAAAAAAGAAAGCATTTGAAGTTAATACAAAATGTAAAGAGGATGAAATACCTCATAAATAATATAGTGTTATGAAAGTTCTTTTCATACACAACTTTCATTATTTTCCTATCTTTTCTCGGAAACCACGGTACACTCAAAAGACCTCCCTCAATAGAGACATTAAGAAAATATTCACCAATAATGATATATATAATAAAAAACTTTCAACGAAACTCGGCAATAAGTTACAGAGAATTTATTCAATATTGCAAAGACGCGTCATATTTCTCCTCATAATACAATGTGTTAGTGGCATAAGAGCTTCTGAGAAACTTACTACTAAAACACAATTACTGTTTATCAGACATTCTTATATTCCCTCCACCTCGGGGGCGTAATAATAGATGGAGAAATTGACGTAAAAGCAAGACGGATAGCTACGAAATAAGTTACATACACGCAACAATTTGTTCCTTGGTAAAAGTTACAAGTCATTTCTTAGTTGATGATGAAATTTCTAGCCAGTCGGGAAATACTTTTCCCTAATCCATATTCTTCAATCTCAACTTTTCATTATATTGCATCCTCTCTGAGATCTCAGAAAATCATCTCATCTTCGCGAGATGACGAGAAATTACTACAAAGTATTAAACATCTGCTATGCAGACAAATGTTAACCCGCCAAACAGTAAATTTTCCATGTTGAAATCCTCTCTTCATAAGAGCTCTGTTTGGAGGAATTAGTCGAAGTTCAGATAAACACGAAAAGCTTCTGAAGAAGTTTTGCGAATTTCATTTTCGCAAAAGAGAAAAGAGATTCATTAAGCGAAAATTCTTGAGCAATTTGAATGCATAGCTCTTTATGGATTTGTGCATCTTTTAATTCTTAATTTCATATAATTGCACTTAAAAATAGGTACATTTATGCTACATAACATAGTGAAATAAAGTAAGATTTTGAACATGGGTTTTGAATAGAATATTACTATAGGTCTAAAGACCTTGGAAAGGTGGGAAAAAAAGAATTACTATATGTTTTTTGTTCCTCACAGAAATTCTTAGCGTAAAATGATAAGCAAGTACTAACGAATAAAAAGAGAAAAGCTTAGAAAATAATAAGTCATTTAATTGATATTAATTTCATCTTGAGCTTTATAGTTTAATAATTTTATGAGGACAAAAAATGTCAAATTTTTGCGCCTCAAAGCAATCAATCAGCTCGCTCGCCAAGTTTCTAGGATGGTGGGTGGAACAATATGGAGGTGGATCCTGTAGGATGTGGAAAATTCGTGTCTGTGAGTGTAAGAATTTCATTAAAGTGACATTTTCCATCTTTTTCTGGTCTGATGACTCGGCAATGCCTGACATTTTATTCACGCTGACACCAAGAGTTCGTCGGCGTGCATGGGTGGTAAATGGATAAATGGGGAAGTTGTGAGCTTTTCGCATTTAGACAGCTGCAAGTAATCAATTAGACTTTTAGTTTTCTCCCACCGGAAAATGTTCTTCCTCATTTACGATTTTTCCAGGAAGGGGGATTCTACCCTCGCTGATCTCTTGAGATTAGGTACAGGAAGGTTGGGGAAAGGCTGTGCTGATGCCACTTTGAAAAATTCACCCTCGGGTGATTCTTGATTATTTTCCTCCCGACTCTACACCTTAAAAATCAGTTTATTAGGGGATGAAAGAACACCTAGAGTGTCTGCAAAGAATTGGCCAGCATCAGTTGAGATTTCTTGGTGGAGAGAAAAACCCTCTGGAATATTACTGTCTTCCCACCTGCATTCCATTCTACCATGGAAAATGAGGCAAATACCTGGGCAAAGAATGCCAACAAAGATTTTCCAAGGGCTTTTCAGTAGAAATCGAATAATGGGGATTATTTAAGAGAGGTGCAAGAGATGAGTCTGCCGAGCAAATGTTTGTCTTATTATTGTTTGGAAATTGTTGAAATTCCACAGCAAATTCTCCTGATTAATGAATAACAGCACAAAAGTCGACACGACTTCTCGAGTGCATTCTTACGAAATCAGATAAATTGGAAATTTCAAGTGAATTCACAAGAGAATTTCATCTCTTAAGGGAAAGGGAGATGTTGGTAAAGCATCAGACCGAAGTGGTGAATCTCAAATGTTATTTGAATTTTCATGAGACGAAAGATGAAAGAGAATTCATCGAAGTTTGTATGTGTGATATAAGGTATATTGGAGACTATTGAAGTTGGAAGTTTCAAGTTAAATTCAGATTATTTTTAATCAAGATGACTTTATCGATTTATAGGCTCCTTAAAGAAAGCTAAATTGCATTAAATTAGCTTGACAAAGATAAAACATTACTATAAATTTGAAAAGTAAATTAGGCAGTGCAAATTGAAAATAAGAAAACCGTTGGCTAAATAGATGGTTAACCACAAAGTAAATATGTAGAATATAAGTGATATAAAAATGAATTCTTCACAAAGTTTAATGTAAATAAAAGCTGCATGAAGTTCATCCACCCCAATAAATAATAAATACTTTTAATAGTATAATTTGTGCGAGACCAGAAAACTAATGGAAAACCATAAAAGGAAGCCATTGTGTCGAAATGGCCATCGTGTAAGAAGTGTGAAAAGCTGATGGGTGTGATTTAAATTTTATTGACGTGTAATTGACTTTGAAAATGATGCTCATGGAAAATTGTGTGGAAATTGATGACACGACGAAGTACAGTCGTAAAAAGACCGAAGAGGAGCTCTATTATTATAATTGAAAGAAGAATCAAAAGCCTCCCCAAAACTCTCACAGGGGGTTAATCTCATCGCACCTTTTTTGCACGACGACGCCGATCAACTCGAGATAAGATGAGGTAATTGTATATATATAGCAAGGTGATCAAGGGAGGGTGTTTTCCACTCGTGTGGGGAAAGCTACAGCATGACAGTGTAATCCTCAAAGAGGATGAAGGCTTATCAGATTTGGTGCGATTCCAGCTTATCAGCAATTATA
>CAKKOB020000038.1:57229-120760 GCA_918844115.2 Phlebotomus perniciosus
TTGAAGAACACATTTTCGTTCCAAAACTTCGTTAGATGAATTAAAATTGGCCACAAGAGTATTCAACGAAGAGCAGCTATACACCATATTGCAGTGGTAAAAGTCGCCAAGATTGTGCCTGAATTATTTCGGAAGACATCCTGAAATATGACATTCTACTATATACATATCTTTGGCTCTATTTCCATGTCCTCTTGTGAAGTTATATTTTGCAAGTTGAACGGCTAAATCCTCTTCTGGACGGGTCCTGTTGGTATTTTCCTTGGAAATTGAGTGGAATGAAGTAGCGAGGGTGAGATGAATGCAACAAGATTAAGGGGATGCAAAAGGAGATTGAATTTATTAGCTGCATGTTTCACATGCAAGGTTCATGTGTGTGATTTCAAATGGTTGAATTTGCAAGAAATTCCTCGGGGTTTCGCAGCAAGACTTCCACATTGAGATGAAGCTCCATCTCTAAAATGTATTGTATATCTGAATGATATATCGAGACGAATACATGGGAGATTTACGAGGGTTGCAGGGATGGGGTGGTAAAAGAAAGAACCATCGATATCTATTCGGAGTTTCTTTCACCATGAAAGTCACTGAGAGGATGGATCAAGATTATTGACGAAAGACAAGAACTTTGGTCGAACTGAGAGTCTATATTGACGATTTGGGAGGGTTGAGAAGAGACACCCCAAAATAAGAGAGGGAAGCTGACTCTCAAATCCCTTGCTAAGCATTTCTGATAAAGTTGAAAGCTTTTGTGTATATGCATGTGTTTTAAATGGCCTTCCGTCCTTAGAACAATACCGAAGAGTTACTCATGGCATCAACGAGAGGGGGATTTACAAATATAAAATCGATATGGTGAAATGTGCTGCGTACTCAGCTTTTCCATGCGTGTTTCAATCTTTGCAATGGTCAATGAGAATGGTGGTAGAAAATACAAAGAGGAATTAAATCCGTGAAGAGAGACAAGGGGCAAGACCTCGGACGTAACGAAGTGTGTGGAAAACAGCACATATAGTGTGGTATATCAGCAGTAATAATTCAATTTGTCCTCCTTTTTGCCGCCTCCTCGGGGGTGAAATTGAAGAGGTGGAAGGACTTTACATGAAATGTAGTAAGATTCTGCTGCTGACTACCCAACTGCAGCTTCTCCACCAGGAAAAAAAGGAGAGCAAACCTTTGTTCAATGTGTCTTTCATGTGGCTTCCACCGCAAAATGCTGACATTTATTTTCTCCATCTCACAAACATTTCCAGAGACACAATCTTTGGAGAGGCACAAAAAAGATTCCATCCCAGATGAAACACCAACAGTCAAGATGTGGTTGTAATAATGGCACACAGCATAAATAAATAAATTTCATCTTTTGTGATTATCTATTCAGAAAAAAAGCAAGATGAAACATTCATCGCATTTATCGATATAGAGATGCTGAACAGCCAAAAAGCGTCAGTATCTAATTTATGGGGCACTCCGGGTCACTCCAGCTGATTGAAAGTAAAACAAATTTAATTTATTTCATACTATGCTGTTCTTCTGGCTCAGTGATAATTTATTATCTCAAAAATTGATATCTTTGAGCATTTCGTTTTCTAATTAAAATTTATTAATTGCCATCTCTTCTTCATTTCCATATGGTTAATGATGAAATCAGTGAATGACAAAAATTCAAAAGATATATATATTTTAACTATAATTTAATATCTATAATAAAGTATGTATATATATAGCGAGCTCTTTGAACTGCACACAATTTCTCTGGCTTCAAGAAATTCTCTCCATTATATCGATCTAAATATGGACTGAGGGGTGTTGTGTGTGGGATTCAAGGGTATTTCCCTTATATCAACCACTTAGATGGAAATCCATCCAGAATTTCCTCCTGAGGCAGATTGCTTTTGCCTCTCGAAGCCTCGAGGTCTCTGGGATCATTTTTCTTCAACCCTCCGTGTCGACGACCCCACAGAAAAAGTGCGTGGAAAAAGGGGTTGAAACTCGTACAATGAGAGGAACTCACCCTCAATTTGACCAAACAAGAAATTGTCCCTTTTATCAAAATTGAGTCATTCGCATGTGCTTTTGCCCCCTCTTGTGGTGGTGTTTCGCAGAACTTTCATTTGCAATCCTTCCTTTTTATTTTTTTTCTGTTTAACAATTTATACTCCCCGACTAACACAATGCGTCTGATTTTCATCTTTCTCAATTCTTGCATTTGACTCTTTGCCTGCTGGATTATTCAGTGACTCAACCCCCGAGATAAGGGATTATTGGAAAATGAGGAAAAATGAGGCTTTCGGTTGAAATATCAAAAGCAACACTGGGAAAAAGCTGTGTGTTAAAAAAATACTTCAGATGTATTAAATGTGAGTAATTGAAAAATTGTTATTATAATTTCTCTTACTTTTTATTAATTTGACAACATGTAGAACCAACATTTTTTTTTGCAAGAGATTCCTTTCCCAATTTTTAGACTCTTTTAGGTTATATGTGATTTTTAGTTGCTCCGGCTAACATCAGTAAACCTTCCCCCATATAATTCGTTTTAGGGCCCGAACCACCTCAAATAATTCTGTTAATAGAGTCTCAGTGATATAAAGAGGGTTGTGTTACACCTTTTTAAGTAGCTAATCATATTATTTGCATATCTTCCACCCTTCATCATCACTCCCCCAAAATGCGCCATTCTCAGAAAAAAAGGAGTGCCGAGTCTAAAGCTGTGTGTGTTCTCGCAAAATATTCAAAATAGTACTATTGCTTGGGTGAGACTTAGCTCGGAAGGAGGATGAAGGATAATACAAATTCCCATTGCCACCCCATTTCAATTCGGCAACCGTAGCGGCACAGCCTTGTCTGGAAATCTCAGGGAAATATGCAAGTATCTCCGACGCGTGTTTGATGTTTAATGGCGAACATAAAGTTAATTAAATGGTGTGTGCTTGTGTGATGTTTTCACAAGGATTACGACACAGATAAAAACCAACCCCTCAAATCGACGCGAATCTTCTTGTGAAATGGCGCCATTGGGGCAGAAAAACGCAAAGGGTTGCACATTTGCATGATTTTCCCAGACAGCAGAAATACAACTGGCCCACAAATTGAACCATCAACATTGATGAGATTCTCAGCAACAGAGTTGCAACTGTGATGAAGATCACTTTGAGAGTGTACAAGAATAAATCTCTGAGTGCCCCTTTGAATATAGGCGAGGCGCAAAGAGGTTTTATGGATTTCCTTTGAGTGTGCAATAAAATATTTTAATTTTCACGAGTGATGTATGAATCGTCTGTCCTTCATACAACTATCGCGAGATGGAGTGGAAATGAAACATTTTATGTCCACTGAACTCATTGATGGACACTAAAAGAAATGTAATTAATGATTCCTTATTACTCTCTTTTGGGAGATCAATTAAGAAGAATGGTTTATAAATAAGCTATATAGCAACTTGACTGTATGAAGGGATCATCTTTTTTATAGGCTGAAACCTAAACGCCACGTCAGAGATGGTTTATGGAAACTCTCTTTCTCTCATAATCCAAACAATCATATTATGCTGAAAAAACTCTGCTGAATGTGAGTGTCATGAGGATTGATTCATGATGCTGAAAATCCTACATTCATTCAAAGGGTATCGCTGCGGAATCCTACGTGGTCGGTGCCTTTTGTTGAACACAGTCTAAACCTCACCCAGATTAGATAAATCACTCTCCACACTCCTTCCGCCACTCTTTCCGCGTTCAGCAAATATTTCCCGTAACTTGTCGTTTTTAATTCCAACTATCAACATTCAAGTGGATGAAACATGGCTAAATTTTGCCAGGAAATTTTTCTTCTTCCCATTTTTCGTTGTGTTCACCACAAAAGTGAAAAATTCACCATATACGGCAGGCAAATATCGTATAACGCGCTTTTTTCACCATCCACAGTCCTTTGGATGCACTTGAGTGCGCATTTTGTGTTTAGAGTGTTGGGTATCTTTCCACTTTCACAAGCACGATGGGACACAATTACCCTCATCCACTTTGAAGAATTGAGTAGTAGAGCTTTTCTAGCTATAACCCCAAAGCCACATGAATGAAGATGTGTTGCAGAGCTTTAGTCTTTTGTTCTCATCTCACTCATCTAAAGAAAATTATACACTATCTTGCTTGAGTTATTTTCCATTTTCAAATGTTGTTTACAGGGTTGTTGAGAAACTTTACAAGCATGTAAGTCATGCAAATAAAATAGGTAGTAACAGTAATAAGTAAAAAAGCGCATAGATACAATAATTTTTCTATTGACAAACACAATAGAATATACTTACATTGCATTCTTACAAGATCATCCACTGTTATACAATTCGCATTCATTTGATTCACTTTCGTGCATTTCACAATAAGCTTCCATCATGTTCATGATTGCAATGTGGTTTAGTCTCTTCTCGAGAGAATTCATTCCACTTCTCGGGGAAAAAAGCTCATCTTCCAGACGAGTGCAAAAGGAGCAAAAAAGCATTGCGCTTGCAAGTTTGCCTTTTTGCCGGTGAAATTGAAAACTTAAATAAGACAAACACAGAGGGAAATACACCAAAGTGAGAGAAAAATGCTTTGAGAATCAACTTTTTGAATATTAAGTCAAATTGAAGAGTGGGGGTTGAAAGGATGCAAAATTTCCTCTATATACTTGAACTTGTATAGATGCAAAAAGACGCTGAGAGGTTCACAAGTCACAAGGCTTGATGTTGCCAGCAACACTTGAATTTCTGTCGACTCGAGAATATTTCGTTCTCTTGACCATTAGATATTTCTTGCTATTTTTCCTGCAAACACAGCAAGACGAGAAATTTGTGGAATACACCCACACTTTGAAAGTCTTTTCCCGGGTTGCAAAAACACAATATCGAAATGGGTCATCTTCATCATTGCCTTTGCTCCGAGATGGGAGCCTTGGGCGACTGACCATGAAGCTTTCTCAAGGCTCCCTCGTCATTTCTTACTTGCCATCGAAAAGAGTTAGCGACAATGATGCCACTTTCGGGCAGATGGTTTTTCCTAGCACACCGTGAGATATATTGAGCTCCTCCCATGGGAGCATTCACCAACACCTCAAACCCAGCGGAGGTACAACACCAGCGCCAGTCCCCAGTGGAAGTACATTAGCTCAAATGGTGTCACAGAGAATGAGGGAGTGGTGGATGAACAACTATAATCCGAGATAAGTAAGATAGATGGTTATTTTGTAAATGCTGTGGTCACTGGAAATGCCCAGCCGCTGGACCCCGCTCGTCCTCCCTAGAGATATTTGTGGGGAAAAATAAGACTGGGTGGCTCATAAAGGTCTCACCCACTCGACTAAATAAACTAAGAGACAGAGGAAATCTCTACATTTTTTCTCCATTCCTCCAGATAAATAACATTGTTACAATTTCACCTAATAATTTTAGCCTCATAAAAATTCTTCCAAGGAGAGGTCAGCTTGTAAGCCGCCCAGTTTTACCATTCATCAATTTCCTCCACAAACCACAAGAGCTTCCCTCATTTCTCTAATTGACGCCTTCATTTCGTTGAAGAAAATTCCATAGCGATATTTGCAGTGAAATTAGGTTAATGAATTTTCCATTCATGGGATAACATAATACACAATAATATTACACAATAAATGAGGTATTATGGTTGGAGTGAGAGAAGCTTTTAGTTCAGTGACTTTGATTTTCTTTGTGGAATCACACCATTGAGAAAAGTTTTCCCATCGTCTCTGGATAGCTTTTATCATAGAGAGAGGCGAGTTATTGCATTTTTCAAGAAACGACTAAACTTCATAAAATTATTTAAAGTTAATATTACTAAAATCATTTTTTAAAACAAATTTTTTTCAAAAACTTAAAGTTTCCTTCAAAATATTGTATAATAATTTATACAATGACGCACCCTCTGAGAATTTTCTCCTACATTGTCTTTTGTCCACGCAATAAAGAATCTCCTATTATTATTTTGTTGTTTAATGATTAAAATTGTTCTCCAACACTTACAAGAATAAATGAGAAAAACTTGCACATTTTGACCATTTCTATAGGATCACTTTTATCCATTTTAGCCGAGAAGCAGAATCGTTACACAGGAACTTACAGAATGAGACACATGTACATAGCAATTGGATTTTACTTCAACCTCCTGGTATAAGCCACCATTAAAACTTCCACAAATTACATCACTCGAAACTTTAACACTATTGTTGCCATTTATACTATGTGCACACCCAATTCGAGAACCACCCCCAATGTGACAACTATAGACAACACCGCACACAAAATCTCTGCAATTGGCGTTCGCAGCCACCAACATGTGTGGATGAAAAGGAACCACCATCACCCGCACTTGAAAATTCAACCACCTTTTTCACTCGATTCAACTTTATAGTTTTGAATCTGCAATATATATTGAGTTGTTTTCATGTTTGAAACAAAAGACCCGTGCATGTAAAAACACATTCAAAATTTCCTGTTGGATCCCCTGAAACTTACCGATTGAATATGTTGAGAGGGAAACTGAGAGGTTAATTTAAGCAAAAACACATACTAAAATTAAATGAGGAGGTTTTTGTTGGAAGACAAAAAGGGTCTGCAAAAGTTTATAGTTTGTATTTTCAAAACCATGTGAGTACACGGCAAAAAATCACAAGTGAAATTTGTACAGGTTAAAATACCAGACTGAGCATTTTTGTTAACGGACACGGGTTTGCATGAAAGGTCCGTACAAGACCTTTCTATTGTGTATTTAAAAATATAAAATGGAATATCATATACCTATGCTTTATTTAATTTTAAATTATTATAAGTATGTTTGTTCATATTGATTATTTCTTATTATTTTTTTATCTTTATTTGTTTTATAAAGAGACAAAATAAAAAGTAGAGAATTAAAATATTTTTTTTTCACTTTATTCAAAATTCTATTCATTTAAGGAATCATATCCCAGTAAGACTTTCTAGAGGGCAAAGTATCTTCTGCAACGTGAATAGAATTCCTCTCAGCCAATGTAGCGCATTCTGAGAAAACTAAAAATTCCGAAATTGGATCCAATCTTGGGTGGATGATGGAAAAATAACAAAGAGATCGAAAGCATTTTGAGTGCTACCCTGGAAGAAAGGAATTTCCATGATGGGTGGCGAGCGCCACTTTAATCGAGTTTTCCCAAACCCCAGCTGCTTCAACATCCAAAGACCTCTGGCCAAACTCTCCAAACAGAACGTGAGAGAGCGCATACCGAAAAGGTGAGGCCATGGGGGTTGGGAGTGAACAAGATTGTGAAGAACAAATTTCAAAATCTCACATAATCCCACATTGGAAGGTGGATATAACTTTGGTTTTCATTTTAATCAAATACAACCTAAAGAGACAAGACCAGGCTTGGGAGTGAGATGAAGATGGTCTGGAGTAACAATGGCTGAGGAGGGTAGATGGATGGAATGGGTGGCAAACACCAAAATGCCACCCATACCAACAACAACCGACACGTTTGGAGTGGTTTCGAAATTCAAACAAACACTGCCATATATATCGCACATCTTTTGTACCAACCAAGTAAAGGTGCTTTAGTCCCCTCACTCCACCAACACTCAAAAATATTCCCCCCAACCCCACATGTGATATTCGTATTATTATCACACACAATCAAAGTGGATGTTTTCGGTTAAAATATCTCCCCTGGTTCCCTGACAACGGAGAGATGAAAATACGAGAAAAGTAAGGGGTAGAGATTTTGGCTATATGGATTTCAAACATTTGTACATCGCACATAATAAGTGTGTATGCATGGTTGGTGAGCTCAAAAAGGGAGTTTATGTTGGTTTCTGGTATCCACGCCCAGGACGCCCCGCACCCTCGTCATCATTCTTTTATGCTCAAAAACCAAACTCATCACCAACCATCCCAACCCCCTTTTTACCACTCACTTGTTGTGTGCCACCAGCAAATTGAAATAAACACTGCAAGTCAATGCTATTGAAATATTGCGCGCACATTTCACTGCAATCAGTTCTAAAAGGTGTTCAGTGGCATTGCAACATAAGCCATTGAAATCAACCACCAAATTGTATCTTTACACTCGAAGGTGGGATTGTTGAACGGACATGTGAAAAGTTTTCACTGATCGTTATATGGATTTTATGCACAGTTGCGGTTGATAAAGTTATATGGAAAACTTGATATAATATATTGGTCAAGAAATTTATATAGTGATAAGTTTACAAACAAAATCATTACAATTTAGAGTTGGTAGAAATCTTGAATTTGAGATTAGAAACTCTTGAGCGACTTAATAAAAAAAACACGCTTTATTAAAAGGTCTCTTTTTAAGGTAAACGCAGTGCGTATCGTCCATGAAGCTGCTATCGTCAATATATGTATTATATTTCGCTGCGAAATACATAATAGCAGCTTCATGGAGGATACGCACTGCGTTTACCTTACTTCTTCAAAGTTCCTCCATCCCAAGGTGTGTGCATAATGTTTAACATCTCCCTTGTATTTCAACGAAACGTGGAAATATCCAAATACAACGGACTAATACTGCAGATTTTAAGTCTCACGCTGAATATTTTTAATGAATTCCTAGAATAGCGCTTGAAATGATTTCAGCCGAAACAATCCCCCATGAAAATCCAAGAACAGTGTGTATTCCCTTTTAATCCAATTGAAAATATTCAAATTCCACCCCAAGTACAAGTCCACTCCATGCAATTTAATTCACTGAAAAATATTAGATGAAATTTCATAAAGTATGACGAACACGTGCATTTTTCCACCCCCTCGTGTTAGGCACAATAGCAAAATAATCCCTGTATTTATTCTTCTCACTCACTAATCTTTCCTTTTATTGTGCATTTTCGAATATTTCACAGTGCATCCAGGGATAATTTGCGAAACATCACACCCGATTTTTTTTATATAATAAATACTCAACATGCGGAATTAATTTAAAACTGTATTGAATTCCAATGACACATTTTAGCGTTAATATACTGCCGTTGTATTCCCTTTCAGCGCTAAACCAGAGTAATATTTTTTACAATTCTTCTCTATAGATTTTATGTCGCTTTCTGGTGGCAAGTTTATAGTGCCAGGGGTCGACCCTTCCATTCGAAGAAAATCAGAGAGTTCTTTCCTAAATGGAAAGTTATGAAGGTGACTGTCAATGGCATTGTTTGGGTGAAAAAGCGCGGTAGAAAATCGATGGGGATATTTATTTTGGTATTTCAACAATAGACAACAAGAGTTTCCAAAAGACTTCGAAGGACTCTAGTGAAGAATACACTTAAAGGGTTTATATGATAGCATAAAGGAATATTTCTCAGCCATTTTTCAATGGTTGCACAATTTTTCGAAATACTTCAAGATAGATCTTAAAAGCTTTCAAAAGATTTTCTCATCAGGACCGTCAAAACATTTTCTAATGAGTGCAAGGTGTTACAATAATATTGAACTGAATCTACAATTATTTTAACTTACTAAAGCTACATTCCCGTCCGAATTTATTAATTTAGTCACCCCTTGATAACTCTTGGTTAGGTTTGACAAAAAATTGATTAATGACCTTAAACTTCAAAAACCACAATTCCTCATCCCTTTTAAAAATTATAATCAACAGAAAGGGCAGTGCCTATCCATGTTAAAAAAATATCGGTATAAAACACTCAAAAACAGTATTTGAAACTTGCAGTTAGAACAGATCGTTGTTATTCATATTTTTCATTGGGAGTTTTCCCTCAAACAGAACATACATATATCCATACATATCAAAACAATATTTATTATTGGCAATATATCGACAGCAATCTTTGTATAAAATCCATATACAGTGACATACACGGTCGATAGAGAAAAAGTATAGTGAAATAAAGCCAAAATATATAAAAATATAAAAGACCCCGGACATTTGTGATGCAGTGAAAATAGTGAAAGGAAGTGGTGAGAGAGGTGGTTGAATATTTTATTTATTGATTTCATATAAAACACATTTTTTATTGTCCTCCACAAATTTACAATTGCCCCTCTTTCGTTCGGAGTGACGGGTGTTGAAAAATGGTGTCATTTTTTATAATGTGGAAGCTTTTTCCATTCTTTCTGGCTTTTTTTCACCTCCCACGATTCGCCTTTCCACATCCTGAGCTCAGCCCGATAGCGGAACTATACGATCCACCCAATAAACACTTATAGAGACCATCAAATATTTAATTGACACCCTTTATAAATCACCTCTCATATAGACAACACCCACAAGTACCCGCCCCAACATGACTGTGGAGCTGCGGGGGTGGAAAAAAAACTTAGTGGAGGAGTGTAGTTAAAGCGGCTAAAGCGAGAAAATGATATTGGCATAAAATAATAAATATCCAACTGTCAATAATACAAAATGACAATCTCTGATATCAGAGAGACAGAAACGGTCTGTGGTAAATGGAAAAAGCTTCATGAGCTTTCACCGTAATTGGCATGTTAAATTTTCCTATATAGCCATTCCATTTTCCCCTATGATTGCAATAAATTGGCTATATTTTATACATTAAATGCGCATTGATATTCAATTTTCATAAATGCCTGACAGAATACTGAAATTCAGGAGCTTTTTTAGAGCTTCCAAGATAACATTCAAAATAACCGTCAAATGAAATATTTGGCGTTTGATTAGGTATATCAAAAATTTCAAAACTTACGTGAAATATTCAACAAATGCTGTCTGAGTACCGCAAGGATAAAATCAGCAAAAGAACATATCAAATCACACGATATGTAGATAGCTAAATAAATTACAACTTTCATAGGGTGTTCATGTCCCATACATAGATAAAATATTCATGTATATTCTTTCAATTCATATAATTTTCTCCTCGACAGCATATGATTTGTTTACTTCACTACACAAAATATTCTTACGTGTTTATCCTTCATTTTCCATGCATTGACTCTTCAAGAGCGGCATCGAAGGAAAATTGCAGCATGTGGAAAGCTTATCAAAAATGCCACTCATGCACCATCAATGATGGTTACTTTAACGCCCAATTGCACCAACATTCCCTTTTCTTCGGGAGACGCTTGGCAAGATATCAAATAAATTGGGATAGGCCGAGGATGGTTTGGCGGCAAAGTTTTAGACACTTTTTGACCCTCTTTCTCGATCATTATCATTATCATCATCTCAGCATTTCGCCCAAACTACCAAAGTGTATTTTATCAAAATATTTTTCAACAAATCGTCACTAATGGCAAATAATCTATATGTATCTGTTGTGTCTCTCACCCTCTGGAAGTACCCTCCCTGTGGGATTGAGGGAAAAAAAGGAGCTGTGAGTAACACCCTGGCACACACATTCTGTGGCTTCCACACAATTCACAAAATTTATCTCGAAAAACATTCAACTCACGTATCACGGATGGAACTAGTGTTCTAAGAGTAGTTATATCTCAACCCTCCCACCCGTGGCATCATCCCTCTTCTGACATAAAAGAAACTTTTCCACATATAAGCGACGTGTTCGAGCCACGTTTTCCTTCTTCCAAACCTTCGCATGTGTACTCTGTGACCCGCACCATCAAGGGGGGAGTTTAGAATTTTTTGCATTTGCACAGTGAGGAGCAACAGAAGTGAAGAATAATCTTTGAAAAGAAAATACTTTGAATGCAGAAGTCCGATAAATAAGAGATCACAGCTCAATTGCCAACTTGTGTGTTCAAGACAGTTGAATAAGAAATGTGAAAAACCAGCAATTGTATAGAAAAATTTTCATATTCTTCACTCCACCGTTACCCTCAACTTCTTCACACCCTCTTGAACTCATTTTTTTTTTGCCTCAGCACAACCCGAGAATACGACAAAAAGCACGTTTTCAATATTATTGCAAGAAAATCTTCATGCCAATGTTCATAAAAAGACACCATATGGAAAGTCCTGTTAGGCCCCCGCAAAAGGAGTTAAATCCCACCTTCATGAGTTTATAATGCACAACGACAGCAGCTAATAAAAGTTGCAGAAATCTCTTTTGCTATATATTTTTCAATTCACCTCTACCTCAAAAATTCTTTTTGGGAACACCAAAAGGGATGTATAAAACGATAAATCTTCATCTATGGCGATGAAGATTCACAGTAAGAGACAACACCAGCAATACAATCCGCTAAAGTGGTATTTTCCCATAAAAATGTGGTTCTTGAGTTTACGGGTGACAGTTTATTTCAATGTACAAAATTGTCACTTTAGTATATAATTTAATAAGAAGAAAAAATTTTTCATAATTTTATATTTATCAATTATTGTTTCTCAAAAACTATCTTTGTGGAAATTTCGCATAGGTAAAGGCATGTTTCATATTCTTTCCTTTCTATGGTATACCCAATTAGCGCAAAAATTCTTTTTCCCTTTCAAAATCTCAATATAAACTCTGGTGTCATATGGAAATATTCCATCACTCATTTTTCCCGCTAAGAATGTGAATGAAGCCCAAACTAGTTAAAACTTTATGCAATAGAAGAAACTTTATAACGGTGTTCGTCGTTCCCTTGATTCCGGAAAATCTCTGAGAAAATATAAAAACTTAAGACGTTCACTTGCAGATGCTCCACACCTTTGATATCCCAGAATGGAATTCCTTCTAGCGCGTGTAGGTGGTTTCTTCATAGCAGTGGAAAATTGGCAGAATTGGGTGTAGCATCATGCAGTGGTGAGACTTAAACCATGGACTGTCAATATTGGAAAGTTCATGCTCAAGACTTTGGAGCTCTATATCGCTTCCAGGAATATAAACTCAAACTGCATATTCGTATGAGGTCATGGGAAAATTTCTCACTCACACAATTTCCTCCTCTTCAATGAGTAAAATATACGGGTACATAGAAAACGCCAAGTACACACATCAAAAATAAATCCGCTTTATACAAACTTTTCCACCCCCATTTCACTTATAGATGGAGTGAGAGCATCACCTCGTAAGACATCGTACAGGAGATTCCCTGAATGGAATCACCAGCGAAACACTCTCCATGATCCGTACACAAAGTGTTTGGGGTTTGGGGGAGCAAGTCGAAAAATGTCGAGGATTGAAGGAAAAATTCTCATCCTAGAGAATTTCAACTCGGCGCCACCCTCTTCTTGCTAGCCCTTGAGTGAAAGAAAGTTCTATACTAGAAGAGAAGTATTTTCCACCCAGCTAAGGAGCTTTTTCCCTCCTCATCTTCTCCATATCTCACTCACTTATTGACGTAATACAGATAAAATTGCCTTGAGAGCATATGCATGGAAAATTGCAATATTAAATTGAGGCTTTAGCGAGCGCGAGTGCATGGAAATGGCAAGTGGAAGCTCCAATTGGAAGTACCTGGTAAGACAATAAAATTTCTACATCAGATTGATTTCCAAGAAGGAAAAATTTCAGAGCAACTTTTCAATATTTCATTTTTAATTTTTCATCTACTACATATCGCCAAATCAACGTCAACACGTGTTTTCCCATTCATCCTCCTTCGCCACTGCAAACATAATTTATTTTTCAGAGAGTTGAGAGAGAGTGCTGGAGGGAAAAATCAAAATACAAGACATGACATTGAGTGACAGTGATAAAATAGCATCTGTGCAATTATGCTTCTTTTTTCATCCATCTCCAACTACATTTTTTTTGCCGTAACTCCTGCATGCTTCGGCGTGAATATTAATTATACTTTCGGCGACAGTGGAAAAAATTGACTTTGAATATGAGAAATGGATGAAGGAGGAATAACAAGGGGTCCAGAATCAATCACATTTTGACATAATGGGAGCACTGGGACTTTTTGCACTTCCAAGGAAAAACATTTTTTTTCCTATTATAGATTAGACAGCCTGAAACTCTTAGACACCAAGACTAATAATGCAAAACTTCCATTAGGCTTAAAAAAATCTCTTACATCACCGCAATGAAAAAGAAAATTGTCATACAGTACGGGAAATTGCAAGTAAATGGCAAAATCCACTCTACAACGATTGCTCTTACTGTCTTTTCCTGCGTTTCACAGTCACCACATCCTGACCCCCCACTCACGCCTGCCCATTGAACTGCGATGTCTGTGAGCTTTTTTGCTGCTACACCCAGAGAGCTTTCAACACTCAACCGGGGACATTTATAACCACCCCAAACTCACAGCGTCCGCCGTGTTCGATCTCATTGTGCATTTTATTAGCTCTTGTATTTGCCAACAACCCTTATTGAATTTCTGTCGGACTCAATTTAATTTCCAATACACAACAAGCGCAACGACGACGCCGACGACGTCGACATGGCACACAAAAAAAAACGCATCTCCAATGATTAATTCTGCCGCTGTTCATCCCATGTAATCCTCATGTTGCCTCCCACCCACCAATATAGGCCTGGTTGTTGACCCACAGGCGGGCTGTGCGGGGGTGAGTTGAGGTAAAATTGCCGCCTAATTACATGGATATTTGTACACACATCGCAAGACTATTACCAGCAGTTCCAGATAGTCACCCCAGTGCAAACAGTGCCAAATATAAATTTGATTGCAAGTGTAACTAATATTAATATCATTGGATCTTGCCAAGCTACTCTCTAATTTACTATCTCGAATTCTAACATTGATACTTCCCGCCCAATTTATCTCCATTCTCACACTTTGTGCTAGGTTTATGTAATCAGTAGAACCGATTTTGCAAATTAAGTCATTTTGGGATTTAGATAAAGAACTAAACTTGACTAAAACGTATAGATATTGAAATAACGAATTATGCAATATTCAGATGATGATCGAATAAAGATTTGGATTACAAATAGAGAAGCTTAATTTTAAGAGATATGCTTAAAATTATTTTTTTAAAGCGTTTTTAAACCGGACTAAAAGAATTTAATGGTATTTTTTGTGATAACTAACTTATTATCTACAGCATATTATCTTTCCCCGTTCATAATTCCCCTTTTATTAAATAAGGGGTTTCAACCCAATTAAAAAACTTTTATGTGAAATAAGCTCGGTGCTCTCTATTCCCAAGACGTCGGTCTATCACCCTCATCCACCCTTATGCATGCTCTATATTTGCGAGAGATAGTCTTGTAGAATAATTTCAAAACCAATAATTAATATTTCTCATCACGTTTAATAAACACAACCACTCACATACATATCAATTGCTTGTGTCAACGTGTCAGGAATATCACCATCATCATCTCGTCGTTCGTGATGACTATGTGAGACTCCTCTCGAATGTGTTATTCAATATTAATATTATTTTGTCTCTATTGGACTATAATTTATTGCTCATATATTTGCCGTGAGACGACAAATCTTGCTTCCATTTCGATATCACAGTTTCGTGACATAACCAGGAGACAAGCGATGTAATATATAAATTAATTAATTAGCAGGGGGTATTTTAGATAATTTCACCAACACATGTCCAGTTCAGTGATTTGAATGTTGAAATTCTTCTTCGTATGATACAGGCAGGTGTCACTCACCGTTACTTACAATTATTACTCAGTGTATGCAGAAGGGGAGAAATTTGCCAGGAATTGCAATTATATTCTTAGAAGAAATGCATTCCTTGCCAAATCAAATATTTGACCGATTTCTAGAATCTCAGTGATTCACAAATCATTTCTGGATGAATTGAACTTCCCCCATTCCCCACGCCAAAAAGCACCGAACTCAAAGCTACCAACTCACAATTACTGCACAATTCATTCATGATTATAACTACCAATAAATTTCTCAGCTTTACAGTTCAATGGAAAAGTCTGTGAGAGCGAAAAAAATAATGATCATGAGAAGAAAATGGGTTCAACTTTGAGAATTAAATCCACTCGCTCTCTGGGTGCTTTCGCCCCAATTTCCAACCCCATTGCGAGAGTATATTCTTCTGCATGGGAAAAGACATAAAAAGAGGAAACTTCGTGCCGGAAACGGTAAAAGTTAAATTAAACATTATACACTTTTACTGTAGCATCGATTCGACTTTTTATTTCACTTTTCGACCCACCCGAAAAAGGCATTGAGAGCCACTCTGAAAAACAGCGGATGAGAAGCACCAAAGAAGGGGAAGTAATGATACAACAATAAAATACTCCTTTTAACTCTTTCCGAGGTCACTTTTGTGCAGAAAATTCAAAAGAAAATTCCATTCTGTACTGAATGGAACTATTTTTCTAACAATAAATCTTAAGATTTAGTTCTCACTTTAAGTATTGAAACTTGTGAATAACATTTAATTGATTTTTACTTAATTATTTAGGACAAATTCATGTGTTCAAAATACAGAAGAACTTACCTCTCATTCGAATCATCTCCCCCAATTTGAGACGGGAACAAGTGAAATTATTCTAGGAATAATTGGTCCAATTGATTTTTGCCCTGCATAAAAGTTTTCCTGCATTTTCTGCAAAAGCTTTTTGGGGGAAACTTTTCCCTTATCCCCCTTATCATTTCCCACAAAATCACCCCAGATTTAGCCCAATTTCCTATATACTCGTCTCTATCCTGATGATGAAAACAACTCACACACGCAGGAGGAGAATGTCCACAAAAAATCTTTCGGGTGGCGAATAAAAAGGACAATGTGTGGAAATCTCTGGACAGGAGGAAAGTGCGTATTGAGGGTGTAAAACTGTGAAGAACCACCACATAATAACACCCTTTTATTCACCGTCATGTGGATATCTTTAGGGTATGAGGTGGTCGAGAAAGGAAAAGAAGGGACGTGGGTTATTCGTGCTAAATGGTTAGGAACTATTGATTTCTGATTTAATACTCTTTTCCCTCTGACCAATGTTTGGCCCAAAGTATCTTTGGTGATCGGGTAGCTTTCGGAAGAGACGCAAAAAGGATCAAGTATCCCCCATTCGGTTGATTTCTTCGCATCTATTCCATCCTCATGTCTCAGGGGTTTATATCTTAAGATGGTCCACCATTGGGATATTGTGTATCGAATGACCCCCAATAAAATATTCCCGGCCTGAGAGAAGGCAAAAATAGGACATAAAAAATTTACGAGAAGAAAATCTCTCCCACACATGAGATTTCTTTTTCTAACCTCATCCCCAATTTCATAGAATGTGGGATCAGTGATAGATAGGCTTAGTACGAAATCACAGGACATAGAAAGCATAGAAATGCGAAAAGCATAAAAATCAGCAAAATTTAATAAAGTGTGATCTGCAATCTTTTTTCCCAGCATGAATTGGATAGGAATTCTATTATATTTACTTTCGGTACTCCAAAGTGATTATACAAAATTCTATCACCTCGAATCTTAAACTGCGCATAAAAAACGGAATTTTCAAGTTATTAATTTAGTTTTTGTGACAATTTAATCAACTTGTATGAGCATCCCACTAACACTTAACAGAATATCGATTGTGTGAAAAAAAAACTGAAAAAACTGCAGATAAATTCACGTACCTTCTTGTCTGGCTGCCAGGCACGTCTCCATCGTCGCCATGAGACACAGAATTCCACAGAGAGTCACTTTAGCCACACTCCTGTCCCACCTACCACGAGCACCACCTTTTGGTCCGAGCATTGGTGAAGTGTGAGCCACCGCATGGGGTGGCTTTGAGTTATTTCGCCTCAATGGCCTCATGTGCAGTTCATCCACCATGTGACAATGGGCTCTTGAACGGTGGATAGTGACACTTCTTGAGGCCACTCCGCTTGCAGCACCTTCACGATGACGGCTCTGCAAAGACACAAATGCATTATCAATTGACAGCGTGGGTGGTCAAGTATGTGACTTAACTAATTGCACCACATTCACTCACAAATTGGGGAAATCACTCAAGAATCTTGGAGCATTACACCTCAAATACTGTTGCCAATTGCAGAGAGCAAAGAGAGACCTGCTCAAGTATGATAGTCTGGCAATTGTGGTTTAATCTATGGTCTTTCGAAGCCTTTCGAATGCTAAGTCAGTCGGGATTATGCTGATTTCCGTTTGAAATCAATTCCAAGTATAAATCAGTGATAAAATTTATGGTCTCCAAGATTCCACGAGATGTTTCGTGAAAAATTCAAGAATGTAGATCGCTTTTTTTGTATATCACAAAGTCCAATTTTAATGCAGAGACATTTATCACGGTGATTCTTTTGGAAGATAAAGCTGACAAAAAAAGACCTAAAGCATAGTATGGGAGGCAAAAGAGGAAAATGAGCGGAAACAAATCGATTGCAAGAGATTCTGCCCAACACGAGAAGACTTGTGCAGAAAAGTGTGTCGTCAATATAAAATTATCGTGATTTGCAATATGTTTGGCGGACAAAATATCGTGATTACAATGGGTGATTCTTCCTCCTTGTTTGCTTAACTTGTCGGCGCATCATTCAATAAAAGTCGTTAAACACAAGATGCTACATGGACCTGATGAGGGGAAGAAATCATCATATATATACGAATGAGATCTTGTGCGGAGGGAAAAAAGGTGCTCTTCGTCGAATGACACGAACACGGAGCAGAAAAAGGAGAGATTGTTAAGAGACGTCGCTACCTTTTGAGCCACGGCAACAGAAGTCAGAAGGCATGATCACAGGATGGGATCACAGAGAACAGTTGGACAAGAGGAGGATGAGGAGGACAAAAAGAAGATCACTTTTTTTACGAGACGAGCGACTGTTCACTTTTTTACTGCCTCTGACTCCATCAACTCTCTGACTCTCATACCTGTCAGATTAACAAGCAATAATAATCACTTGATCACAGGGAGTCCCATTTGATTTAACCTGGGAGATGCTCTGGTTGGCTCTGTCGCGAGATTTTTTCAGCATCTCGTATGGCTTCACTCAAAGTCATTTAATCGATTATGTTTCGATTGGATTGTAATTAAAATTGCAAATTTCTCGAGATTATCTCAGTGAGTTTGAGAGCAATATAAATAAAAATTTGACTATCTAATGTGCCATCGGCGGATGGCTTATGATCATTTTGAGTCTTATTGGTACAAAACGGCTTTCATTAGAATTTTATGCTCAGTGCATAATTTCAGAGAATTCGGCTTGATCGAGTAAAAATCACTCGGGTTGGACAATTATTTATTGTTAAAATAGGTTGAATTAAGCGAATAATCTTAATAATCTCAGGACTTTCGGCGTCAACTTGAATTCGAAATCTTTAACTTACCGAAAAAAAATCTAAAATAATATAGTCGTTAAAAAACCAATATTGTTAAAAACTCGTCAGCATTTTAAAATTCAAACTACATCCAAGCTAGAGGACAAAATGGAAAAGAAACTTTGCCAATAAATTACTCTAGCCTCAGGAAGTGGTGCATTGATTCTAAGGAAAGTTTTATCGAATGAAAATTAATAAAACACCCCCACAAGTTTTCTGTCGGATGAATGTCCACTTTCAGCCTACACAGCTTATGATCCACATGAATCCAATAATTGGCTTTTTGATCCGAGAGCCGCCGGGGGCAGAGAAAAAGAATATTGGATGGCAGGTAGTCTCCTAATCGATTACATAGACTCCAGAATACTGTTGCAATATAACGCGCGCCGTTGCCCCGTGGAGCTTTTTCCCCACAGATTGAGGGGAGCAACTCCGAAAGAATTCCATTTGCCAATTTTTTCCATCATCATTGTGCACGGTGGCCGATGGAGAAAAGACTCGTCACAGAGAAAAATATGTGACAGAAGAAGAGTACAGAGTGGAATTATTGGAGGCGACATGTGGTGTATATAAGTTGGACTTGATTTTTTTCTTGCCATCATTCTATTCATTCCATTTTATTTTACATTTTACATTCCATTTTTTTTATATGTTCCGCTCTGAAAAAATACAAACGCCGTATGAACTCCTCGGGACACCATCTCCTATTTTGCACACACCCTTTCACCCAGCCGAGGGAAACCATATAATAAAAATGCAATAAAGAAAAACCCCAAAGTTTCTCTTGTGTGGTGGGTCGGAAGACGCTGGCAAAAAAGTTCAATCTTCTAGAGTGTGTGAATGATTGTCAAGTGTTGAGCAATTTTCCCAAAATTCAATCTCATTGTTGGACGGTACAATAGAGTGGATTTTTCGGTCTATTCATGTAATCAATTCCTTTGGTGCGATGTCCCACCAAAATTCACAATTTCAGCAATGCCAAGATGGGATATCTAATTGGGAAATGCAGATTACCATGGTATTCTCATGAGATATGCGATGACATTTAGAGACGCTTCACGTAATTAGAAACTCTTTGTTGAATGGGTACTTTATCTACATGATTTAGTACTCAAAAAGACGCTTTATGCCTTGCGATGCGTGATTTGTGAGAAGGAATCTAGAAGAAGTAATTTGGTATGGATAATGCAAGGATGAAAATTTTTGATAGGACCACCAAAGAATTGAAATTACTCGAAAAAAGGTCAATTTGTATGGCAAACAGGAGACAGGTAAGTGTAGGATTACAGGTGATCCTTATGCAACCCCACCATATATCGTAGCCAGAACGCTTTATCTTGATGATGAAAAAGTTAAAAATTCCAGAAGATTGAGTAATTTTGTATTCTTCCCAGACTGGCAAATTAACGATACGCCCAGATTACTGGAGTTCCAGAAATAGGAATATACAATTTGTAATATGCGATTATAGGGAAAGTTTTGTGTTTGTAATACCCAGGTATTAAGAGCGTCGTGGAAGGTCCCTTTCATCGACTGTGAGTGTTGAAAGTCATATAGCAAATAGTGAGACGACAATCGTACAAAAGGACGAATGAATTCCACAAAATTCTCGACAATTTCCCCATCTCTTCACTATTCTAAACACTTTATATTCCCAGTTACGACTTAAGTTTTGATCTGTTTTAATTGGATACTTTGTAAAGGCTGGGATTGCTGGGATTCCATTCACTCACCATCCTCAACCCCTTATATATGCGCCACAGATCCCACCTAGAGCTTTTAATGTTATTAAGAGAGACACAGAGTGGAAATAGAATTATAAAATCAACACAAGTTGCACTCACTGCATTCATAAATCAATCAGATGGGTAGGTATAAGGATATTGAGATGATTTTACCAATACTTCCACCGATCAGAAGAACAACATCAATGAAATCGAACCAAATGTATTATAACAAACAAAAATCATAACGATTCCATTTAATTGAAAGTTCACAAATAAATAATAATTATTTTGCGTCCACCTATAGTCAACAGCAAAAATATATCAAAACCCTCTCTGAACTTGCACCTCACAGAACATTTTCATTTCATACATTCCATATAACCAATTGAAATGGTAGATCTATTGAAAATATCTGACAAAGTTTTGATAAATATTTTCATTTAAATTAGTCTTGTATTGGAGCTCTCGTGAATTCATTCTATTATAGATTCATATATGTATAATAAATTTGCTTTATTGGAAAAATGTTCTGCATACAAAAAGTATATTGCAAATATTTTTATAAATACGGAAAATATGACGAAACAAATTGTTTAGGATAAATTCAATTGACAAAAGTTCACAATAAATTGATCCGTCGTCAAAAAATTTCTGATTTGATACTCTGATTAAAAATTTAAATATCGCATTTTTAATTGAACAGAACAAAAGATAAAAATTTGTTTGTCTCTCAACAATTCATGCACCTATTCACACACCAAACAAAGTATTAATATATTGCACATAAAAGTCACTTAGTATATGTCTTCCTATAGGCTATTTTATTAATATTTAATTGATTAATTAGGGTAAATGTAATTTTCTATGGTTTTTATACGCCCTTCTAATTAAATTTCCATCACCATGAATTTAATGTCTCAGTATGGTTTCTTACTAAAATATACGCAATAATCAAACTTTCAGGGAATTGTTGCACTTTAATGTCTCCCCCCATAGAATCAATTAAGAATTTAAATTGACAGCAATCCTGTCGATAGTGAATCTGTGGGTGGAAAAAGTTTTAATTTTCTAAGATTACTCTAATAGTTCTTCTCGTCATTCCCTTTGCCGGTGAGTGGGTGGCAAAAAGACGCACAAGTGAAGTATTGTAAGTTGCCATAAATTAATTAAGTGCCCCGCGTGCGCTTAAGTCCTCTTATTTATTCATGTGACTGGGCGTCGTATCCACCCACCCTCCGACATTCACTGCGGTGGAGTTTTCTTTTTCTTCCCTAAGACGAAAGCTCTGAAGCTCCGCGCACACGCTCCACGTTGCGAGTCGTTATTAGTTAATGAGGAATTTGGTGGGGGAACCATTTAAAAGCACGAGGAAAAAATAAAGAATCGAGGGTGAAAGAAATATTTCTTCAAAAGGCTGCCCTTCGGTGGTGGAACGAAAAATCTATGGGACATGCACATAATTGCGGGTGAAAAATGAATGGACGTTATTTTGTCTTCTTCCGCATTTTCTAAGAAGACGCGTGTTTCTCATTCTCATTTTCTTTGCTTAACAAATTTGTTTCTGTCTCATTTTCCTTGGATGTCTTTAAATTATTTTTTCAACTGACTTTTACACTCCTCTATGCGGGATAAATGTTTCTATTAAACACAGATATTGATATCGACTTTAGGCAAGAATAAAAATCTCTATATACAATTCAATTTATGGAATTTTAAAAATTCAAAAATCCTGCTAAAAGTGCAGCTTTTGTCAAAAATGTATTTATCCCCAGGACTATAAGTATAACCATTCATAATCTAATCAGAAATCCAGAAAAAAATGTCCTATTCCAATAATTAAAAATTTAAGATTATACCCCACATGTAACCTATGTAACCTCTTCTCACCTTTACGTCCCACCCACATTTAAGGCGGTAAAAGTGAATAAAAACACAAGACACCATGCAAGCACTGTTAAATGTTATGTCCAAGAGAAGGAGGTCAAGTTTGTGGTTATAATTTTTGTCCACTTCCCGCCACATACATTGTCTTCACGCGGAAATAGTGGAGGCACTCTGGAGCAGGGAATTATTCAAATTAGTCAGACAGTATTTTAATTTAATGGTCACCAAAACATATATTCACTCTCGAGAGCGCCCACGTGTGACATGGCATTTTAGCATATTACCATTTCGAATGTTTTGTTGAGTGACGGTGTAACAAAACAGCGGACACATTTAGAAAACTTTTCGTCTAATAGTTCCCCATATCGCAGAGGGAATTATTTCCCTATGAAATAACAATAAAAGCCCTCTCGAAAATGGATCAAACATCATTTTAACATGTCACACTAATCAATACAACTCCACCTAAATTTGTACGTTTAGGAGCCCAATGGAGGATGGGATTAGGGTTTTTACCGAGAAGAGTGGGTGCCTGGTTATGTCATTTCAATGTTTTAGATGCACTTTCAGGGTGGGTTCATCCAGATTATATAAACAAATTTATTAGAATTTCTAGCTATTTCCACTAATTTTATCATGTTTGTGGGCATTTTCAAATGGAGTCATTCCATAAAATTTACATATTTCATTTGATATTTTGATTAATCCAATATAATTCAAACATCAAAGACTCCAAATTTGCTTGATATGTATATCATAAAATATTCAAAATTTATATACAATATTATACATACTTTTGTTTTGTATCATAACGATCATAACGTAAATGTGACACATGTCACTTTGACAGCTGTCAATTGTTTCAAAAATTGAAATAACGATAAGAATGCAAGCAGAATAAATATATGAAACTCTGGCAAAATTATCTTTTTAATTTAAAATAAAAATTTCCGATCTATAAAAAATGTTGAAATATGTTTTGGAATCAATTAAACTACCATAATTTGAGCATCCTATCCACCACCCCCGCCCACAAAATAAAACATTACGGCGATCATTAAGGTGTGTTGTGTGTGAAATCAATTGGAAAGAAAATGGTAAATTGAGGTGAGAATATGGATTTTATATTTCATATTATTTTCACGAAATGGGGCGGCAAATATTATTCTACACCACTCTCCAAGTGACCCCACATAGAAGTGTGAGAACTTTTCAACTTGGTCTCCACACAGAAAGGAGGAAATTTGCTAGAACAATCCCGGAAAAGTATGACGAATGTGCTCCGATTTTCAATGGGTGCATTTCCATCGTCTCGCGAAGGTGGTGGCAAGTATCGGGGTAGTTATTACTTAACTTGAGAATTTATTCGCGTGCAAACACATACACACATTCTCCCATGAAAATTAATCGTCCAACTTTCCAACAAATGACATTAATTTGTTCCACTTCAGTGGCGAAATAGCGGCCGACATCGCGATATATTCCCAGATCCGGAAGAGCGCTATCCCCCTCTTGGGGAAGGGCGAAGAGAGTGTATGAGAAAAATCTCAACTTTAGAAAATTTCACACGATGTCCCTTTCCTCATGGAAAGAAGAGAAAAAATATCTCCCGAAGGAGGTGGTAAATGGGAATTTTTCCCAAGAGAAATTTCACCAGTTTCAATTGAATCCAAGAATTAGTAACAAAACAGAAACTCACCCTGGAAAAGTCTCTATAAACTACATGGAGCTTGTAGGAGTGGAGATTCTTGGTTAACCAACAGTTATTAGACTTGAGTTAAAGGATATTTTAGTCAGTGAATAATAACAGTATTTGTAATTTCATGAAAAAGCTCAATGCACCCAAAAAAGTTTTATTTCGTCACGAAAATACGGCTGAGCTGAAATGCGAGAAATGGGAGGCGTAAAAAAGTCAATTAAAATTTTTAATAAACAGCATAAAAATATTTTTTTTAATAAAAGAGACTATATTGATAGAATTACAGGCAGGCTTACCAAATACCTATATGGCTACAAAAAAAACTCCCAAAACTTTTCATTCATCCACCAGCCAGATAAAAGCTCAACTGTGGGATATCCTGTAAAAATTCCAATCCTGATTTTCCAATGGATTTTCCTCGCACTTCCCTCTCAACCCCAATCTATCGCTATTCTATGCAGTACGGAAATCGACGAAGAGTTTGCAATAAATTTTAATATTTCCACCCACACCCCGTCAACCTATTTCCAGTGTGAATTTCTGTCATGCCCAAGTTCTCCCCTTTTTTGCTGCTATGGGATGTATTTTTGAAACTTTCCCAGAGGATCATATTAAAAATTCTTTTTTCAGCACACAAACTCACACCATCGGAGATACTTTGAACTTCCACCCATCTACCCCTTATCAGAATTTTCATTTAGAGAATGTTCCACTTTTTGCACTTTTCTCACACTTTGCACGATGGGGTGCCCCATCGCGAAATCATCACTATTTTATTTTATCATACATCAGGCGTATTATAAAATAAAGTGACTTTTCCAGTATTTAATAAATTTCGCCAAAGTTTTATTAATTTCCTGTTGTAGCAGACGCTGTGGGGTGGAGGCGAGAGCTATTGGCGAAGAGGAGAGAAACTTTTTCGTGTTCACCCTGCTGGTAAGTTTTCTCACCCAAACCTCACCATATCGCTTATTTTTTTTGCACTTTTCAACTGCTCTCCCCCAACCCACAACCTCACCTAGCGATTCCATCACCTTTCGCAGTTGGAGAATAATATTCTACTTGTACTTTATTTTCACATCAAAGAGAATTTATTTTAGAATAAAGAAAAATGTCTCCTGATTTTATGAAACGTTTCAGCGATCTCGGAAATTTCAATAAATTATCCCAGATAGTTTCTTAGAAAAATCTGGGGAATACTGTTATTCCTGAAAATTTTATAACTACTAAATAATATTTGTAATTAGAAATTTTCACAAATTTCTCATCGAAAGCATAAAGATAAGTTAATTTCAGCGCTTTTTCAAGAATAAAATTGCAATATTTTCAAATAAAGACTTGTTGAAATGTTTCGAAAAATCATTCCTCAAGAACCGCTAACAATTTCTGATAGGCCAGTTATGGTAGAAAATTATTATAAATACTGATTTAATTTTTTCTTAATATTTTTATCAATTCAAAATAAATTAGTAATTAGGTCTCCAAAAAACGGATCATATTCAATTATTTAAATAAATATTAAAATAATAAAATTAATAAATTAATTTTAATTGATAATTACATTATTCTAAATATAATACCTACCTACGGAAAATCAACAAATTAATATGAAGTTTGATTGAAAATCAGAAATTTGCTGCAAATTGAAAGAAATATATTTATGAACTAAAGCGAATCGTTATAAATTTCAGAAAATTAGAATAAATGAAGATCAAAGTCATTGCAACAATTAAATTATTTTCACCACAGATTTTATCCATGATGAGTTGTGATAAAATATAAAATTGGTGGTTTAATTCCATCAAGTATATTAATCATAATATTTTTTATTTCTCAATAACTGACAATTCATTTCACCGAGTATCATTACGCAATTGATCAAATATCCAAACTTACCTTGTTGGTTTTTTGCATTATTACGCCGAAATTTTACCCATTTTTTACAATTTTTAGCTTAAAAGACACACAAATTACATCTATTATGGTCAATAATTTCCATTATCGATCTTTCAGTATGGAAAAAAAACTCGATTAACCACGTCTGATTGCATAATTCGAGAGTTTATTGATTCGATACAGAAAATTAGTGTGTATTTTTGCTGAAATAGAAATTGAAATCGAAAAGCGTTTTGTTATTTAGGTTATTGATGAAGACAATTTGTAAAAATTGTAGAAATTCTAGAAAATAATCTTAGGGACTGTCATTTCAAGTCAGAGTCTTAATAACATTTTCCCGCAAAGTGGGTGGATTTTTAGTGAAAGAAAATGTTGCTTCTTCTGTATATCTTAATTCACTTAGTTTTAATCATCATTTTAAGTCATTTTGGCAAATGCGGGGTTTTCCTCTCGAGTTTTGTACTTAATTCATGTTTTCAATTGCAATTTGTGCAGAAGCTGCACAAATTACTCCATCCACTGCTCCACACTCCATGGCAATAATAGACATTTTGCCGAGAAGACGACCGAAACACAAAATAAATTTTCATGTGGAAATTCCATGCAATGCAGAGAAAAAGCAAATGAAAATGCTTAATATTGAAATAGTGTTAGTTTTCATAATTTTCTCTGTGACGGCAAAGTAAAACAAATATTTTCAAATTACTTGAAACATTTCATATAATATATTACTTTGTCGCGTTCCTACTGAAACTCATTTCGCATGCACCTAACTGAAGAATGAAATTCTATCTCAGCATTTTGGCTTCTGATACTTGATATTTCACCGCTCCAGAAAAGCTTTTAAGACCGTCCAAACAGCCAATTAAACTATCTGGAATATCAATTAAAATTGCTACACTTTTGACTCAAATGACATTCCTGTTCAGCAAAAATTCCCCTCTGTGTGTGGCAAAAAAAGAGGAAATGTGAGTGTTTTAATGAAGATTTCTCTTTCCATATTCTCTCTTATTTGCATCTCCTTGTCCAATGTTCGTTGCAGTGGAAAAATTGTAAAGTTAACCAATTAACATTGTCAAGATTTCTTTGTTCTAGTGCCACTCTTGGGAAATTTCTGTATTTCACATTTGGTCACAGTGAGATTTTTCATTTAGAGAGAAATGCGAAACATTTCTACTTTTCATCCGTCCTCTTCCACTCTGTATTTTAACATTACAAATGTCCTTTTATATGCCACGAAAAGCATGGAAAATAATATTTTAGGACAGAGAAGCTTTTTTATTCCTCTATCCATTTCGTGAGAAAAGAATGAAAACTCCACGAAAAAAAGCTTTTACATTTTTTTTATTTCTTTCCACAAAATGTGACATTTTTCTGAATTGAGTAAAGATTCTGAGTTGAAGGAGTTTTCATCAACAGTAATTTAATAGTAATAAATTCGTGGAAAATCTTGAGACATATTTTATTCATTTTATCCTCATAAGAAACACCAGTGAGTTCATTGAAATTTCATCCAGTGTTAGCAATGCAGTCCCCTTGACAGAGTAGAAAAGTTCATACAGAAATGCGACTGAAAAATTAATGAATATCTTTAAATTGAAAATGTCACGTAAGAAATTGTCTGGCTAGACTCGTAATTTAATAATGTAATATTTAATACGTTCACGATACGCCGAAATCTAAAGATATTTTTTTAACACTAAAAAAAAAGACAGACAGTTCCAAATTATGACCGATTTTAAATTGAAAAATTTTAATCTCTCCGACCATCTTTTTTTTAATATTTTAGAAATTGTCAAAAAAACATTTTGAATATTATTTTTACCGATAGGTGTTTTATAATTCTGCTCCGTTTCAGTGTCTACGCTTTTTAACAAATTCAACAATAATTTCAAAAAAAACAAATAGAATTATACTGTTAAATTTTTTGAGATAGATAAAAATTTTATTTCAAATACTGATAAGCTTGCTTTATGATTTAAATTGGTATTAAAAAGGACTGGTAATTTGTAAAAATTCTAGAATACTAAAATGGGAATATTGAAAATTTCATCAAAAAAAATTCTTCGAAGTTGCTAAACAAAAATTACTTTAATTTTTTAATATACTTAAATTTGTTTTTCTTGAATTTCAAATAATATCATATTCCAAGAATTTTTGCATCAAAATTGTCTAAAATTTTTCTTACCTTCATTCACAAACATACGAAAAACAATTCCATGAATCTTTATTTACAATTTTTCGCTTTTCACAATTCAAAGGGGAACCCATTAAAAAGTTTGTCGATATAGAAAAAATAATACAATTGAGAAATTAAAAAAGGCACCAAGCAATGCCTCAAAAATAAACCTACCCTTCAAAATTCTTCTCCGACCCTCGTATTTCTAACCGAAAACGCGGCTTGAGCGGCTTGAGTGTTTCGAGGGCTGCAATTGCATGTGACTAACGCTTGGGATGTTTGATGCAACCCAAAGGGAGTCATTTTTGTCTACTTTCTCACACAAAAAAAACACTTTTATTTGCTGAAGAAGCCAAATTTTCCAGGTAACTGAATTTCTGAATATGTTTATGGGCTCGAGAATCCACCCTTATTGATTTTATTGCAAAAATTATCATTTTATTGCTCCAAGTGGTTGCGATTTATGTGCGAAATTTTGACAGAGGGTTGAAACACACACACACACACATCAAAAAATGAATGAAAGAGGCGAGTTTTACCTTGAAATTTCCGCAACACTTAGCCGCCATTATTCCATAGAAGAGGCTTCGTAGGGAAACAGAAATGAAGGGCAACAGAAAATAAACACTACACTCACTTAATGCTTATATTGTAAAAATTAATACAATCGATGTTAGTGCAGTTTTTCACCAAAATTATCTACCCATTTACTTTACAATTCCCACTATCATTTCTCTCTGTCACTCTCTGCAGACTCTTGTTGGGAATATTTCGTCGCTATAATCAATAAAATCTCTTTCTCCCTCTCGCGTATCTTTATCAATTAGCTGGCTATCCCACTTCTGCTGGATGGCAGCCCAATAATTCTCTTCCACTCTCACGCACACGCCAGATTCTCGCAAGCTGTCACTTTGCCGCGGAATATTTTCTTCTTCACATAAGAAACCACTCAGCACAAATCACTCCGGGTTTCAATCCGAAAACAACGCGCTCAGTGGCACTTTTTATGTGGGTCGCATAGGGATTTTCCTGGGACTTGTCCTCGGCAGGTTCTCCCCCAGAAATAGAATCTCCCCCAAGGATCTCTCCCTTTCTCTTTCTCTCTCTCTTGGCTACAGACGTCTCCCACGAACAGTCGGACACCTCTATTCACCTCGACAGACTTGCACTGACTGACCGTGTCTGCCAGACACAAACATCAGCCCTGCAGAGAATAATCTGACGACAGTCTTCAGATTCTATTCACCATTTTTTGGTGAGTTCCTCACTCACGGCCTCTATCGTATTTATCTAAGATACATAGAGGTGGTCATATAAATTGCCGAATTCACGGCGAAATATCCATTAAGACAATTTTGAACTCTCGTAACATCCAATATTTCGCAATCCCACGGAATTCCAAGCTCTAATTGTTCACAAATTAGCTCCAATTGCATTCAAAAAGACATGCAGAAAAGATGACAATCCAAAGGAAAGAGTTTAGTATAAGCTAGTTGTGCTTATTGACTAGAGATTTTGTTGTTGGCTGACTTAACAAAAAATTCAATATCGGAAGTTGGATCGAATTGCACAAACTGTTGAAAATCTATCAACCTATAATTGCATGAATGAAAGATTAGCAAAATTTTACAACTTCCGCTCCTGAACATCTTACCTATGTGTGTACATACCTATATGAAAATAAATATGTATCTGAAATTGAAACAATTGAGATTAGTAGGTACACAACTTTTGCAAATACATATGTATATATTATAGTTCGAAGAGATAAAAAAAATGAAAATAAAAAAATGTATTTTATGACGTCATATGTTTTTTATTTAATATTTCTAATTATTTTTATCAATGCAATGTCAAGGTTAATACCTAATCAAATTAAAAAAAATAATAACTATTTCTTAACGCTCTTTTAAAAATTTAAATATTAATTGAGAAAACTTTTAAATGTTAATGTAGCAATTTCTTTCTCATTATCAAAAGTTCTTAAAGTTATTTTAATTATTCTTTTTGTTTTGTGTTATATTTCTTCAAGTCATTATTTTTTGCCTGTACTTCTGTAATTGATTCACCAGAACGTTAAAAAAAAACTATTCAACCTCTATTAAATCACAGATTAATAGTTTTGGATGATTTGTGAGTAGATGAGTCAATGGTTTTTTATAGGATTCCAATTGTGAATGAATTTCACAATTGTACAGAGTCCAATAAACTTCTGAGAGATGAAGAAGAAAAATTAACATATTTTGGGGAAGTTCCATCTTTACAAAAATTCATCATTCAAGAAGGTTCTCCGACGAATATAAAATATCATCCAAATGATGTTTGCCAAAGAGGCCAAAGATGCAACAACAGTGGAAATTTCCGAAATGAAGTATTTTTATCTGCACAAAAGGACCCTCTAAGAATAACATGAGTTTAAGCTGGTATTCACATTCAATTTCAATATGTCAATCAAAATGGTCAAAACCCTGAATTTAATGTTTCAATTGAAAATAATTCATTTCCGCATAATTAAATCTTTAAATCAGCAATTGTCGTCTAATCAAAATTGCTTAAATAACCGATAATCTCTATTTCTAATTCCTTGTCTGATGGCACTTCGCACAAATTATCATTCTTACTAATTTATGTACATTGCAAGGTCCTTATTTGTCTTCGGCTAGATTAATTTTTCAAAATTGGCAATTATAGTTACTTGCTGCATTGCGGAAAAAAATTGTCATTGAAATTATAATCTCACGAAGACTTTGGCTTTTGTGACATGAGAAAAAAAGTTACCAAAACGGAAGGCCAATTGGTGCAAAAATTGCGACGCATCTGTGGAAATTTCATGGCAATTTCTTCACTTTCTGAAGGAGAATTAAAAAGAATAGTCACACGCCCAAGAATACTGAGGAAGTTCACGAAGACGTAAAGCCTTGAAAATGCACTATATTGTCCATCAAGTTGTTGAGCTTTGCAAGGGTTTGCAGATATTGTTTTCTTATCAAATACTTATATATAATTACCCCATATGTCCCATTATACATAATCCCATAAATAAAAAATATAAATTCTATTTATTTAAATAAAACAGTTGTAAGCCTTAGTCCTAAAATTTTCAAATTTTTTTTATAATTTTCTTTAAAAAAAAACGCGAAAATTCCCTTAGAGTTTTCTTCCTGACGAAACCGTAGAAAAATCGCATGCAATCGGGTGTCATTCTCCCGTGTCGGCTCGATCGCGATTCTGGAGGGGCGTGAGGTGCAAGATCGCCGTGCTTACCTAGCCACTAAGTTAATAAATTCGCAATTTCTGCCGTGTGTTCAGTTCCACAGCGACTCAAGACCGGATCGGATCGCGATTTTTAGTCCTAAACGTGTCTTCAACTTCTAAATTTAACAGACTTCATGCCTCTTGGAGTTTTGTATAGTCTTTGAGGGAAAAAACAACGTTGTGCCTGTGCCAGTGATTTTCCAGTCATTTTTCCAAGTGAAAGAAAAAGTCCAAGACGGAGATTATAAATTTTTGGGAAATATTTTTTTGGCCATTCAAGATCGGGGTGGCAGAAAAACCGAAGGCAATCCGTGGAAACCTTCAGTGTCAAAATATTCAATGGATTATTGATTTCTTTCTGTGATCATCAGCGAATCTTGTGGCCATCACATTTTTACTCACCTTCTTCATTTTATTGGGAGAGAAATTTCACGCAATTTAGTGTTGCAGACACTAAAAAGGCAGAATTGCTGAGACTCTTGAATCTCATTTGTGATTTAACAGATTTTATTCAGGTGCCAGTGATAAAATGGTAAGTTGTATTTTGTTGCCCTTTAAGATATTATTAGAAGAGGTTTTTCTGGCACAGATAAACTTTGACTCTTCGCGAGGCTTCTTCCACGAAGAAGCTGCTCACAAAGTTCCATTAAAATGACAGAAAGACATTGAAAGTTATCTAACAGCGTACAGGTGTGTTCGAAGAACCAGATTCGCAGAATACCGGAGATTCTCCCGCACATCTTGCTTGAAAATGTTGGCCAAAAACTGTTTGGTGAAATAGACTCGTTTTTCAAGAGACCTATTGAGAAAAAAATCCTCGAAAAATCCAATATAGAAAGTCGAGACTTTTTGGAACGCAACAAACGAACTTTATTGAAAAATTCCCTTAAAAATCCAATAACAATTCTGTGAATTTTCTCTTCTCATATAAATTTTATGAAATTGCTCTTTAACCACTCTTTGTCACCAGACATATAAATTTTAGTGATAAAAGTCATGGAAGTTGCCCGAAAATGGCTATGGCGTTAGATCTGCGACGATAAATTTGTCCAGCGTGAAATTAAAAAAGAAGTAATGCTTTTTGGAAGAATTATGCAAGTCTGAAAAGAGACTAGTTGGTGCCGGAAGGAGGTGACTAAAGGTGAGAAAATTGTGTCAACCTGGCACGACATAAAAACACTGGCTTCCTTACCAGAAGACATGAGTGTTTGAGAAAAACAAGAGAATATAATACAAGATTTCGCTCGAGGGGTCTAAAACTCGCAACAAAAAAATCAGTGCATTACAAATAAATCATAAAAAAATCTTTTATTTGTCGAGTGACTTACCCCCGGTTTTCCTACAGCTTATTTGGCATAAAACTATACTTATACAAATTGTACTGTGTGCACCTCAAATCAGATACTTATGTAGAAAATAGAATGAAACCGATGGAAAAGAAACAACAAACACTTTAATGCCATAATAAATTGTCTCATAAAGAAGGTGTATTTATTATAATGACTTTTGTGCATTTTTTCTCTCTTTATGCAATTGATGATCGTGCTAGAAACACTGAGAGTAGGAATTAATAAATTTCTAATTAGAATATTGCCTTACAGAACAACTCAGTGATGTACTTCGCGTGGGCCACAATTTCCGCCAGCATCCTCGCAAAGTCACTCAAGCAAAACTTGACATTATCTCAGGTGAAGAGTCCTTTTCTCAGCTTTCATTAGTGCAAAAGCTGAGCTAAGCACAACTTCCCTGACTGAACAACATTCCTCTGTGTGTCTCATTCTTTTGCACATTATGATCCAACACTCGATTACCAATTCAAATCAATTAATGACGTGACAAGTATGCTTGTATTGTTATTAAATCTAGCCACAAATACTTCTGAGTTGTTATATTATTAGAGAAAATTAATGATGGAAAAAACTTGTTCACTTGTGTCGTCCAGAATGGAGTGTTCTCAGGCTTTATTGGCGCTCGCACTGGAAATAAGCTGGGGTTTTCATTAAATATCGACAAATCTATGATTGACGAGAACGGATAATAGAATTATTAAATTACTACTTTTTAAATCACGAAGATGACATGATGGGGAAATTACGTGAAACTTGTATCGATCTTGCCGATCCTTCTGTGGCAAAGGTCAAGATCAGAATTTTTGCGACTCAATTCTTGGGCATTCGACCTCTAAAAATACATTAACAAGTTCAATGGACTAATCATTTCTACAGAGAAAGAGCCATTCGAATTGGGCTCCCATCAATTGATTCCCGTAAGAAATTTAATGGGCACGTGGAATAATAGATTCGCACATAAAAAGCAAAAAATGAAATATTTTTAATAGTCCAATTTGCAATTCGATAAAGTATTGAAAAAATTCTTGAAAAACATAACGTATTATAAATATTAGAAGACACAAAGAAATAAAATTTTACTAACTTTTACCTTGATTACGGCGTTCTCAGAACATCATCAATTCGTCATGAAATTTACTTCTTCGAATTAATTTTTTAAATTCTTTACGAAGCTCTCTTTCCATTCTTTCTGCTGAAGAATTTATTTATAAACGATATAAGATTCATCAGAGAATTACTGCAGGAGAGCTTTTCAATTAACCAAATTACGGGAAAATGGCTAAATCGGAAACCTCGGTAGTTTAAAATGTCCATCTCAAAATATATTCCCAAAAATATAAAGAAAATAAATTGAAATTCAATATCTGCGATAAATCCAGGGGTGAATCAATTATTTAAATTGAGTTAGACAGTGAAAAGTGCAAACTTCAGCAAAATGTGAAAATGGAATTTTCTTGTAGGAAATTGGGGACAATGTGAAAATCATAAACACTAATTATAGCTTTTTCATTATTGTTGAGTGTAGCACTTTTTCAGAGTTTGTATTTACTGGCTAAAATACAAGCAAGTTGAGGAGAATATTGGGATATATGGTTTGTCAGAAGAAATAATATAATTACAGACACACACACTCTTTGGTGTTTTGTCTTTCTGAGCTATTAAATAATTGTGGGAATTAGAAAAGCCAACAATAGAGCAAGAAATCCATCGGAGCTCGAAGAAGGTGTTAGCGATTAAAAATGCAAAATTTACTCACTGAATACTGACCTAAGAAAATCGTGGGAAGTTTTGGGCAAAACCTGCACGCGAATAGGACACGAGACTAAAAATTCGTAACTTCTGAATACAATCAATTTGGACGAAGGGAAATATACTTTTTAATTGCTTTCTTGTAATGCAAATTCATGCGAATTTTGTCACTGCTCGTAAGGTTTTTTTTTGCTACTTGTTGTACTCAGAAAAATCGCCGAGTAACACGCGAAGCCACAAATCGTGAAGGCAATTATTGCTGAATTGCACGCACATTTCTTGTCAGAGCGATTTGTCACTTTTCCATAGGAGAATCGAGAAATTCTTAAACACTCACGGTCAATTGTGCAAAATTTCCCGGAAGAGTCATCATCGAAGGTAAAAGAGATGCTGGGGACATTTATTGTTGAAAAACAACTTCCCACATCAGTGTCATCAGATGGAGAATTTTGTCGATTATGGCATAAATATTCCATAAATCTCCACGACTCACCTGATGCATCTTCAATCGTGAAACAGGGTTTTTTTCTCTCTCCGTAATTTACTATTTATTCGCCAATATGGCGTTTAATCCGCTATAAATCTCACGAGAAGGTTGATGACGATTTGGCATTCTTAAAGCTGGTGGAATTCTATCAATTTGAGACACTGTGACGGAATTAAATGCCATCAGATTGATTAATCAAAAGGTGCTTCATGTATACATTCATTTATCAAACACTCACTGCGTGACCGCCAAGAATGGGTCAAAGGTGAATCGCACGTGAAATTCTTTTCGCTCAATTTCCAATTGAAATGGACACTTTTCCTTAAGCCTCACCTCAGGAATTTTCTTTGAAGCACAACAATTGTTTAAGAGGCAGACAGAAAATAGCATACACAAACAATAGGGAAAAAAATTCTTTCCGAGAAAAACGCTCTTTGTCTTTTGGTGTTGAGAAATCTTCCTCGCGCATATATGGAAACGACTGTGAGATTGAGAAATTGAGAGCAAAAGGGAATTTGATTAATTTTCGCTTGTTTAATGCCACTTATTTTAAATTGCAACAGAAAGATTATTAACGCCAAAAGTAATTAGTTTATGCATGTTATTTGAATAATAAAATCCATTAGGGAACAACCCCCTAGACACGATTTTTCCATGACAAACTGGTGATGTACGATGAAAGAGATATTGGGAAATTTTAGTTAGAGAATAATTCTTCTCAATAAAACACTTTGCTCAACAAATTGTTCAATTTATTAGCAATTACTGATAAATTTCAATACGCCTTCCTCACCACTGTATTTCACTGATGATTTATTGGGCGCTTAATACAAGGTGCTCAATAAAATTGTTGTTTGAAAATTCTCAACATCAGTTTATTACCTAATATCAAAATTGAGTAGATAGAAGAAAAATAAAAATTCTCAGTGAAATATTTAAATTATTCAACGCTAAGAAAACGAGAGAATAATTGCTTTTAACATTAACTCAAATTCAATATATTATAGCTATATTTGTATTATCATCTGGCGAATGACGTTTTCACAATGAATATATTATTGTTAAAGGATGAGTCTTGCGCGATTTGTCATACAACGCAAAAGCCGAAATCGAATGTTAGATCCTGTAAATATTTTTCTGAGTGTAGAATTTTACTCCTTGAATGAAATTAAAAACCATTCCCATAATTATTTTTTACGACGTGTAATAATTGCAAAATGTATGTTCTTCTAATATTTCCGTGGTGTTTGTTACTCAGTTATAATGTTGGCATATATGTCATAAGGAATCCTTCTATCCATTGATCTGGTGATTATTTTTATTCCAAAATCAAAATAGGTCACTCGTAGATTTAAAACGCAGGAATAATTGATCAAATTAAAATTATTCAAATTGTTAGTCATTGCTTGGAGATTATTTTTCAAGAGTTTGTTTCACCATTTCCAAATGATGAAATATGATAATTCTCACAAATAATTTGGAGACGTTAAGTTTTTTCATCCTCTTCGTTTCGCCACAAAATATTTTGCAGATGCCAGGGGTAGTAAAAAGAGATGACAATTAATTTAAAAAAATTAGGATCCGTTTGAAATATGCGTCGTGCATATACAAATAGTAATTAACCACATACCTACTTCCGTCTCAGATAGTCTTTGTATAGCAAATATTTGGGGAATTTTGAGAATTTCTCATACCATCACATTAGCCATTCCGAATTACAGCAGAGGAAGACTTAATTTATTTGTCAACTCTTTAAACTCACAATTTCATAGTTGTATAATTTTTTCCTGGATATTTTAGAGCTGGGATTGCCAAATACTTGTCTTTATGTAATGTGCCACCAACGTGATGTGACATAAAAAAAACCCTCATAGGTATGAGCCGCTGCTCAAATTAGGATCCCTAAATTTCTAAAATATTGTGCACATAAAAAAATTCTTCCGGCCGATATACTACGGCTTATATAGCGAGAAACATTAAAAGATATCGCGACATTCTGGTATTCAGAAAAGGTCATATGGACCGGATACAAGAGAATGGTGATGTCATATCCCACCCACAGCCCCCTGCCTAATGTTTTAGAACATCTCAAAATGTTATGATTTACAAATAAATAGCCCCCAAAGCATAGATTAGTCACAACGATAGGATTTATTCAAACAGAAAAATTTAAAATTTAATAAAATGAATGAAACCTGCTTAATGAGTAATTAAAATATACATTAAGCATTAATCCAAATATTTCAACATGACCAAGCCTAATCTATATAACTCTATCAACTCTGTACTGAAAAGGTCTCCGTGTGAGTCCAAGTGCAATTCATCACACAGCCTCTCAACCCTTGAGTTATTCATTCCCCCACGGAATGTCTGCAGTATTAAGGTTTGAGGTGGATGAAGGCAAATTGCGCTGACTAAGAACACTTTTGCCCAGATCCACCTCTCACTGTTTGATGTTGGCAAATGATAAAAGCGCGTTTAGATATCCTCGAAATCCGAAAGCTCTCTCTCTCTCTCTCACTTTCTGCGTTTATTCAGAGTCATTCCACTCAAGTGAATTTCATTAGTAATTTAGCCGACACACACCATTCTCCGGGAAGCAATCTCAATGGTATTTGACCACATGGAAAACCAGACTCATTTCGAGTGCCAGAAGATTTTCCTCATTTTCCCCAACCGCGACAGTATTTTTGCGAAACATATGTTCACATGTTTGTTTGATGATTTCAAGTACAATCCGTGCCATATTCTCACCGCAAATTTCCTAAAATCAACCTTTTGCGTTGGAAACTGAGAAAATAAACCGAATTTCTGTCACCAGAACCCCAAATGGCCATAATATTTATGTGAAATTATTCGGTTTGAATAAAAAAATCAATTTGAAAGCTCTATTTTCCTCATTAAGTTCAGCAGAATAGACTTGATAAATTAGACTGGATTGCCACACTCGACATTTACCAGTATTAGCAGCCCCTTCTATCCATCATCAATATTTCGCGATGAGTGCAAAAATTAATGGTCTTTTTTGCAGAGCCTGTGCATGTGCACAAAAAGACACCATTCTTCTCCTCTCTCATTTATTGAAATTGATCTCTATGGCCAATTTTGCATAGCTCAGTTAGAGGAGTGGACTTGTGGTCAATTAGAAAGACAAGAAATAATTTAAAATTAATTATGTCAAGGATGCCTTACGGTCGTTCATCAACATTTGAACCCAAAGGTGCTCCAAATATTGATCAAAATCCTTAGTTTTTGCAACTGTTCCGCTAGTGGTAACCAACCAGTTCCATTAAATCCATGGCGATTTACTTTTTATATTAGTTGGTGGAATATTTTATCTCCAGTTCCTGATTACTTGATATTGTATTATTAATATCACTATCTTTCTTAACAACTAAAGACAGCGTGCATGTGCGAATCGGCCAAATCCTCTTAATAAACCTTCATCTAGACCGGAAGTGATCTCAGGTGTCCGAAGATTCTCATCTGTAAAATAGATAAAATATGTGTGTGTTGCCGCAACACATTGAGTGAGGGTAACATGGGTAAGGTTTCAGGATATAAAACGTCTACCCCCAGTACCTACTTTCAATATCACCTATATTCAAATTTGGCGACCTTTTCGTATATTTTCGACTTTTCTTCCTCAAGATGAATCGAACAGGTAGATTCTCCTGTGACTACACATATAATGATATAGAGAGGAATTTTCCCATCAACGCCTGGGTCACGAAACGTCTCGCCACTGTTCCAAGCTCCGCAGGGCCCGGCACGAAGCACCTTGTCTCCTAATATTTCCCAAAATGATCAGATATCCATAATAATAAAAATGAGTGCCATTAGTAAATCGCCAAATGATGTATTTCGTGTATTTCCGAGCGTGGTAAAACCCGTTGTATGTTATTAGAATTGTAAATGTTGCCCATATGTCTTGATCTCACATGGTTTGGTGATCTTGAATTTTGGATATTATGTAATTTTACATAGCTGAATATTGAATTGGAAAGTTCAATGATATCGCATCGAAGAGGTGAAAGAAGGAGGAGAACAGACCCAAATGTAATCGGCGTGCAGCCATTGAGTCATCATTTCGTCCGATACTAAATAATTTTTACACTGTTGAACATCGACTTTGGAACTTAATGGGCATCACTGGCTTCACTAACTATAAATATATTATCTCGGAACTTCTGAGTAAATTCAGAATAATTAGAAGTGCCTGATTTAGATTGATGCTTATGTTTGATTTTTGAAAAGAAAAACACTCTTTTAATATCTGTTAATTCTCGCAAATTATAATAAGAATTCGTAAGACAAATATATGTACATATTATGAAAATACAAATTTCATTGCGATGCTCATTGATCTTGAGAAAAATCAGTAAGAAGATCTTTACCATTACCTTAAAGCTATATCCTTTCTAATTCCTTGATTTTGTCATTAAATGCGTGGTCGCGAAAAGCAGTGTCAACACTTATCTTTCATAACCGGTTAATTTCATACTTTGAAGCCAAATTTTGCATAAAAACAACAACAATATTTTTTGAATTTTTCTAAGACCTGTAAATTATCTGATGATTAAAAACGTCTGACTATTTAACACACATTATTCAGTTGATAATTTGTATCATTACCCATTTACTTGGTGGCAATTGATTAAATTGTTTTATCTGACTATTTGAGTTAAGTTTTCTTGCAAGCACAAAAAAGAAGTTGAATAGAATAGAGTCGCCAGAGCAAATAAGACCCGCAAATGGGAAACTCACCTTCAGTTTTTGTGTGATCATCCCAAAAGCAGTGTTGTAAGGCTATTCCAGAGGAAGTTGGAGAGAAAATGCTGCAATTCAATTCATTGTTTTGTGGGTGGGATGAAGATCTATCGATAGATAATTTACACTATTACATCGTTTTTACCATCGATGGCCAATTTGTCTGATCACATACGATTCACACGTTTTGTAATCCGCGTGTGAAGATCCCAAAGCTTTTTAGTTGATGTTGGCAAAAATGTGCCGAGAAGATCATCTGCCGAGAAGGCTTGGATGGCGAAAGAAAATGTCAAAATATCTATATGAAAAAGATTATGCAAATTTTTTCATAGAGGGAAGAGGGAGAAAACTATTTTCATCGATCACACTGACACATAACAGTGATCGATGAAATGATGTTTTGAGGTGGAGATCACGGCACGAAAAAAAATTGCTGATCATTCAACCCCTCCCGCAATGCTGTCGAAAGAAATTGTAAACAGTAGTGGAAAGGTATATTGCGTGTCAGTACGAAAGATCATGATTAGAGATTTGTCATTCTTCTCTTGATCATGAAAGATCGACAAAAAATATTTTATTAAAATGCTTTCTTAAGAGACCCATATATGTATCTTGTGCAATAACAAATTGGCGTTGATTGCCACCTACGGGCAGGATTCACGTAGTAAAAAAGCCCCCCTTTTTATCTATTCTCTTTTCAATGGGCAAGGCCATCCATCTCTTGATCACGCGCGACAGCAAAAAAGTCATCATATATTGTCTCCCCTTTTTTACGCCCATCATTACACTCAACCTCCTTCTGATTCTTCTTGCACTTTCAACATCCCAAACAATAACAGAGTTAAGCAAATTGATGCGGCCGAAAAAAATTTGGTGACGACAAATTGATCGATTAGATCGTCAGATTTCATGGTGATCATGTGTGATCATTGATCTCTAAAGTTGAGAGGGGATCGCCCTTGAAGATCACTAATTCCAGCAGAAGTATGAGAGAGAAAGACACAGAATTTCAGGTATTAGCTCAATCACTTCCACTTCGGCGACCACTAAACTCCCCCTCCAGGAGTCGATCAACAGTTAGCGATCCAGAAGCACTTGCTCAAAATATTGATCACAATATTCGTGTGCCAAGTGTCTTCAAGTACAGTCCAAATTGTTAAGAGACTGTTTCAGCAATGATTGTGAATGTGAAGTGCTCGTGAAAGAGTTTGTGATCATTCGTTTCAAGTAATTTTGTGAATGAGTGAAACGGTGGGTTAACGAGAAAGACAAAAAAGCCTCAAATTCCTGAGCTTAAGTGGCCAGAAGATTTCAATTAGTGGATCATCTATTTGACAAAAAAAACACTCAACACTTCCAGTACTAATTAAGTAATTAAATTTCATTTACACCTCCTCGTAAATCCCAGTGTGTGTTTACTAATTCAAACAGTGCGAGAGCTAGTGTAAGATGAATAGCTAATATCCTCATTAAATTTGCTCACCATTTTTCACGCTTCCAAAATTAATTTTTCTATCACCCAATCGTGCAAACACACACTTTTAATATTTGGTTAGCGATCGTATTTGCATTTCTTTTGCCGAGAATAACTCATCGAAAGACTTTAATAATTTTGAAGTGATCTTTCAAGTGAAATCTGGTTTAGAGAGCCAGAGATAATACATTAGGAAGTATTTAGGGAATTTCCCAAGGAATTTCCAAAATTTCTACCTGGAAGCGGATTCTCTGCTAATTAAGAAATTGTAAAATATCTGGTCACAACAGAGCTGTTCAAAATTTCAAAATCTTTCAGATAAAAAGACGCACTTGAACCCCCCAAAATGATGAATTTCAACCAATGTTTGTATAAATTAATGCAAATCTTATGTTTTTAGTGAAGCATAGTGGTTTTCTTGGAAATATGAGCTATAACTGGTTTAGATAGTAAAATAATGTAATGTTAATATAGGATGGTAAACAAAAACTGCGCTTGTGGTTTATTGAAATATGTATTATCAAGGTGATTAGGCGTTGTTGGCCAAGATATTTTTGAATAAGACACCTGAAAAATTAAACTTTCAAATTAAAATAAATAATAATTATCACTTAAGATTTTTTTCACCTACAAATGACCTCTTGAAGACCATATTGGTGAGGAAAATCTCTAACAGTACCGTAAAATTCTTTTTGTTTTTACTATGAGCCAAATCATGTTTCAAATCATGAACGTTTTCAAATTGCCCAATATTGCACCAGAGATCACCACTCCTCCAATAAAAAGATATTAATTTGGTACAACTGTTCAAAAATTTAACCCAAAAGCTAAAAGCTCGCGTCTCTCGTGTCGGTCGATGTTGGTATGTAATTAAAGTAAGAGGAAATATTAGACTAGAAGGTCTGTCACTGTTGCAACTCTGTTTTTTCTATAAGCATATAAGCTCATAATCGCCAGATAAATGATCAACAAATTCTCACCTTGCGTCACACCATCGCACTACTCTTAGTCTCTCCTTCCCAAACATCCGAAAGATCAGCATCACCTTGTGTCTCAGTCGGAATTGCCGGAATATATTGACGACAGAGAGACCTCGAAAGGTGCTCCTCTGCACGCGCAACTTTTTTGGTTATAAAAGCTCCCTCCTGGGAATAAAATGCTTAGAAAATGATTTTTAGAGAATTTCGACCAAAAGTCTCACACATTCGCTTTTATAATGCTAATATATCACGTTCTCTATCCGAGAGATCGTTGAACGCTTTTGGGTCTCCATTATGACCCAGTCACTATAGTTATTTAATTTTGCAGTTTTGGATTAACAAAGCGACAAGATTCTGGTCATTTACATATGAATAGGCTAAGAAGGAAGGAAGGAAGTAGAACTTGCAGATTGCTCGGCAATTGATGAAACTTTGATACTCTCAACTCTTTCATCTTCATTATTTCTCAATTATTCATTCCGTTCATGCTTAGTTTTATTTTCAATTAGACTGTGCAATTCAAAGTCAATTGATTTTTATGAGTTTAAAAGAAAACCAAACCGGTTGCATTAAGTAGCAACGGTAGCAACAGATTGTAATATACTCTACTAACACATGTTCTCTAAATAGACTACAAAGAATCGTACTTTGAACTCATATTGAAGTGATGACGTTATCTGAAAATAAATTTCAATATTACTTCTTGTCTGCGATATTCAATATGTCGCGAGTTTGAATGTTAAAACATCCGAGAAATTAGAGATGAAGTGATCTCCAAACAAGAGTGAAACCGGTGATGAAGAATGTGGCATTTTACCAAATATTTTACGCATTTTTTGATACACCTTGACTCACGTATAATTGCTTCGCGGTCTGAATGGAATTTCAATGATCTTTCCAAAGATGAATAATAGACCCTATTTTTATATGACTTTGCCAGAGAACCTAAAAAATATACACAAAATTATCTTATAATTTACCTTTCCTCCTTTCACTGAAAAAATACTTATAATAATTGTTTCGTCTTTCAGGTGGTCGTTCAGGAAATGGGATACATAGATCGAATTATTCACTTCTTTGTAGTGAATCAAGGTAAGTCCTCCATTTTTCATTCAATTTTGCAACATCCCAAAGACAGCACTTGAAGAAATTAGGTAACATTAGTGGAAAACTTGACCCATGAAGCTGTTTTTTTCTATTGATTCCCAACAAAAAAAGACGCATGAGAAATTCCTCTAAAGATTCGCGCGCGCGATATTGACGTGGACACACCTTGATGAACTTTGATAGTACGAAAAGCTTTATGTTTTAGAGACACGCCAGATAAAATTCATTCTTATTCGTGTCTCATCATATGTGATTTGTAACTTTTAATTGCAAACTCTTTAGGTATTTTTTTTTTGATAATAATATATTACCTACACATTTCTAATTCTTAATTTTCTTGAAAAATATATTAAAAATATGCAAAGGTAATTTAATTTTAGAAAGATATGTAAAATTGAAATACAAATATGGTCGAATAGGAGCTGAAAAAATAATTGAAAAACACTTTTAATACTTTAAGAGCACTTAAAATACTTCAAGAGTTTGCTCTAAAGAAATGGCTATTATGGACAAACAACTCACTTGTCGCTGAAATTTGCAAGTCAATCAATTGCCCAAGTCTGCATAATCAATATGTATGATATAAAAATATATTGTAGTAAAATACTCTTTTATGCTGACAGCGTAAATTTTGACAAAATAATGAAATAATTTAGAACAGTGTCATTGTCAACGGGAACTTTGTAAATGTGAATTCGATAGAATATCACTTGAGTAAAAATTTGTTCAGCTAGCTTTCAACTAATATGTAATGAATTTTTTAATATTACAATAATGTTTCTGGGATAATTGTTAGATTCCACAGCATCGAAGTCATCAAATAGAAGCTTTAACATCTGTGCTGAGTGGTTAAAAGCCAGCATTATTTTTTCTCCATAATTACATAGAGCATTTTGACGTGTTGTCACATGCAATTGTGAAAAAAAAATTGTCGTAAAATATTAATAAATATCCCAACGATAATCTTAACCAATGGAGTGTTCGATCAAGGTTGATCATGCGACAATCACACCTACGAGTTTCATATTAGAACAAAAATAAAATACTCAACATATATAGAAAAGGTTTATAAGCCTGAGTTAAAAAGAAATACTTTTGATAAGAGGAAAATTAACATCAGAAAGTGACATACCTATAAAAATACTCTCACTGGAATACGAAATGAGCGAAGGAATAGAATGTCTGAGAATTTAATTAGACTTGGTAATTGATGATGATATTTACTGAACTATTGAACTATTTGAATTGGTAACCCTGATTTGCAAAAAATAACGCATTAATTTTCAATTAAAACTAATCCAAAAAGTGGGGATAAGACTGGTAATTTTGTTTTTTAATCAAGCATTTAAACTTTCAGCCAGACTTTATCAAAGTCATTTGCAAATTTCAAGGATAACTAATGACTAATATAAATCTACTATTATTTGAAGATAGTTAAATTTTATAGACGTTATAAGATTATATTTAGCCACTTTTTGAAAAGTTGTTTTTCAAGGAGGTAAATGATGAATAAAATCAATAAAATATCCCAATATTTTGGGAATGCTCTGTATAATTTTGGAGATAAAGAATGTAGAACAATATCTTACATTATCTAATAACTTCAATGTGGATTAAGACGAAGATTTGGACTCATAAAATAATAAAAGACTTCAAAATTAGAGAAGAAAATAATATTCCTGGAAATTCGCCTAATTGCAGATTTGCAAACATAAAATTTAAATCAACTAAATACTCTGAGTTGTCTTCTCAAAAAAATGATGGAATATTCCTAAAGTCCAACTAGCAATAAATTTTGAAAGAAGTTCTATATGCAAAAGAAATAAATCTCATAAAATGTTTATTACCTGTACCTTTCCGTTGATATTCGCAAAAAAAACAAACAGCCTGATCGATCACCTGTATGTTAAGAACTTTCCCGCCACAGAAGATCATAAAGACATCAACATAAATGAAACTGCACGATGTACTTTGAATTTAAATTAGAAAACCCCTCAAACGGTCTCACGACTATTCCAATATGAGTGGAGGATAATTTTACTCAGCAACTACAACGTGCATAAGTTGTAATTGTTAGGTAGCATTGCGTGTCTACTTCTCGTAATGTTTGACGGAACAAGTTAAAGAACATGTTGCACATCAATGTTTGTTTTGGGCTATACATAAAAAAAACATGCTTTTAGCTTAAAAGGCAAAACTTCTTTTCTGGCTTTCAACTTGATCGCATTTTTTCGGCTTACAAATCAATTTGGACGACATTGTGATAATTTTTTGTCTTTTTTGTTGATCTCTTTGGTCGCGTTTATTTTTATGGACATGTCAACCTCTGGCATTCAACGCCAAAATAGCCAAAAATTGTTCAAGAATGTCATGCTTTTTGCAACTTCTGGTTAAAATTGCGACGCAACATGATGAATGTATGCAAAATTCATCATATTTTAAGTTATTATAAAAAAAACGATTGTAAATTTCGTAGAAAATACAGATTAAAGAGTGGTTTTTCTTAAATGAATTTATGTTTGTCAAATTCGTCAAACTAATCAAGAATTTTTTGGACTGTCGGTTTGACAACCAGCCCCTTTAAAAATTAAAGAACAGACAGGCAGACAGACAGACAGAATAATTTTCCGTCAATATACATATGATCAAAGTTTGTAAAAATGCTGAGAATATTTTTTTTTAATTTTCATGTCTCTATCACAATATAAACTGGTTTTTAAACTAGATCTTTTCGATGCCAATCAATGCAAATGTAAACAAACACAATTGATTTCTTCTCTTCACGTACAGATCTTCGCACCAAAGATTGGTTTCTGTCGGGCTCGGTGGGACCACTTTTCACTGTATTGATCACATACCTCTACTTCTGCATCTACGCCGGACCCCGGTTCATGAAAGATCGCAAGCCGCTGCAGCTGAAGAACACACTCATCGTCTACAATGCCATCCAAGTGGTTCTCAGTGTTTGGCTCGTCTGGGAGGTGAGTTAGTCGACACGATTATGCGTCGATATGGCCTGGGAGGTGGCGACTGATAATCGTCGTGAAATGAGCATAAATTGTCCACTTTGCGGGAGAATTCTCAATGAAAACACTCAATTGGCATCGCGGAAATTCTCAGCTGAATGCCACACATTATCGGTTCAAATGCAGATTACGCAGAGAAAAGTGTTGAAAATTGCCGGTTGCATGAATCACAGCGACGTAGTTGCATGCAACTAAGTGGAGGCGCCTGGTGAATTGGACGAGATCATTGAATACCACCAACATGCGAGTTTCATGAATTAAATTTGTGACATTTTTCTAACTTATAAATTCGTTCTTTTGATTTAAAATATTGTTAATTGTTGTAATGACAAAAGAAAACTTTAAAATCTACAGAAATTATAAAAATTTCGCATTCAATAATTTTTTGAAAAATATTTTTTGAATAATTCAGGATAAAGCAGTTCTTATTGCAATTCCCTCATCCTACCATAATCCAAAAAGAATATTTTTGAGCCAAATCGAACAATTACTCAAAAGAAAGTTTCAAACATGCACTTTTTTAATTGAAACTTTATATTTGATCTCTTATAGGGCCTTGAGGGTGGTTGGCGGAAGGAGTACAACTTCCGGTGTCAACCAGTGGACTACAGCAGAAATCCAACGGCGATGCGGATGGCGCGAGCCGTATGGACATACTACATGTGCAAGATAGTGGAGCTCCTCGATACCGTGTTCTTCGTGTTACGCAAAAAACAAAACCAAATCTCCTTCCTGCATCTTTACCATCACACCCTCATGCCAATCTGTGCCTTCATCGGCCTCAAATATTTTGCCGGAGGACACGGTAAGACTCCAAATTGACCCACTTTTTTGGCAAATCTTTTGTAATTTTTTTTCGCTGATCCAATTAGTTAGTGGAATTTGTAATCAAGTCACTCTGGGAATTCTGCTAGACATGTAAGGTGTCTCTCAGCAATTGCTCTCCATATCTTAGGCGGAAATTCAGAACTGCCAACGAGTGGCCTTCTAACTGTTGGATGCGCAAGAGTCAGTGAGAAAAACACAGTTGAAAAAATTAATTAAATTGAAAAGGTCGCTACTTTGAGATAAATCACAATAAATTCAAAGGTATAGTGGAGGTGTAAAAAATAAATATGAAAATTTATGACTGAAGGCACTTTTGGATGTGTCGCAAGATCCACAAGACTTTATTAGAGATGGATAAAAATTCCTCCGAGAAAACATCTAAAGTCAGATAAATTATTAAAACAGTCAAATAAGTTTTTTTTACGTGAGAGTATCGGGTTTTTAAAATTTTTCTTTGTTTACTAAATCTCAAGGAGGATCACAAAAATTTGCTCATGTTTTTTTTTACATTCCAAGAAATTTTCTTATTGTCCAAGTTGAGGAAATGAATTTTTTTTGCGTATGTGATTCATAGAATAAAAGAAGAGCCATAAAAAGTGATTTAATTGTCTCGTCAGCCAAGAGATGAATAAAGAGCGTGATCTTTTCTCGATCCAGGAACCCTCTTGGGGCTCATAAACTCCTTCATCCATGTGATAATGTACATCTACTACATGCTCGCGGCGATGGGGCCAGAGGTTCAGAAACATCTGTGGTGGAAGAGATACCTGACAACACTGCAAATTGTAAGAGAATTTTGAATTTGTTTTCCACCTTGTTCTTGCAATAGGTTGACCAAAGAACGACAAAAGACCAGTCCAAGGCGATCAAGCACTGTAAATTCCACAGAATCCTCCACCCAGTCTTCCTCTTTGTCGCTCATCATAGCACCAATGCAAGGCAGAGTTGATACAGATAGATTCGAAGTTTAAAAATCAAGATCTTTTTAAATTCAAAAACTATGGTTTGTGGCTTCGAAAAACATATAAAAAATTAAATCAAAAATATTAATTTGAGCAATTAAAAAAACAATTTAAGAAAGGCTTTTGAAATTTCCTGGACTCTAACTTGAGACCTCTTCTTCAATCAAAGAGAAGATTTACTATAAATGAATTGTAATACTTGCCCAATTTAAAAACAAATTTGTTCCTTTTCCTAATCCTGATTATACGAATTTATTAAAGGTATTAAAATTCTACCTAAAAACAAAGTCATAATAATAATCTTATAGAGTTTTTAGGTCCGGCAAGTTACAATCTAACAGAAAAAAAGCAACGGGAAGGCAATTAATCCTCCAATCTTGCCGCGTAGTAAAGTGGTTTGCCATTTGGTAATATCTAGAAATTCCATTTATTACCATAAAGTAAAAATCCCCAGACGCGAAATTTTATCTATCCAGCAATTTTACCAAAAATGAATGAATGAATATCAGGAATAAATAATTCATGAGCAAACAAAAAGAACAAAACAAAATAAGGGGATTAACGTTAAATTTTCCTATTATTCAAACTATGCACTTTTAACTCTGCATGCAAGTTTCCTTGTTGCTCTTTTCTCGTCTTCGAATCTCCTCTATACGCAATTGCATTGGACGAGCCAGATATCAAAAGTGGATGACTTTGGAGTAAAATGGGTGTAAGAAGTGGTGGTAGTTGAATGACTGTTGCAACAAGTAATAAATAATGAAGCCTGGGTCATGGTCAGTCGTTGTCGTCAGAGAAACTGCTGCGCACAAAAAGGCAGAAAGGAAAATCATGGTGATCTCTCTTGCAGATTCAATTCCTCATAGTCTTCATCCACACAATTCAAGTGCAGTTCCAGCCCAACTGCAATTTCCCCAAAAGCATCGCGGCGCTCTTGTCTATCAACGCTGGCCTCTTCACCTACATGTTTAGCTCCTTCTACATCAGGAACTACACCAAGAATCGCTCCAAGGAGGCTCTAGAAGCCAAGCGTCGACAGCAGGAGTTGAATCACAATGACGTCAGCAAGTGCTCGCTAGAGGTGAACGGGAAAGCACAACTGCAGGAAGATTACTATCCAACACCGGCCTCGCCCATTTACGAGAAACTCAAAAGAAATGGTCACATACCGGATATGAAGAAGAAAGCTTAACGCACAAAACCTCAACCTCTGGGACTTTGCTTTCTGTGTGTTTTAAGGATAGTTTAAGGGATAAATAAAGATTAAAAAAAAACAGTTAATTAGTCTATTCTCAGCACTTCGAGATATTATGTGTCGCTGTGAAAAGCTCTGTCTTAGAATTAATCGCAACTTTTTTTAAATAGCGAAGAAGAACAGTTGAAAAGGAATATTTTGCTCACCTGTTAATAGCGCTGTTAAAAGTAATGGAGAAATGTATTCCAACTGACGATTTTAAACCAAAACTCAAAGACACTAGCGTTTAATCAGAACCAAATAAATGGTAAATTTTTTTTCTAATTTTGAGCACACAAATAATTGTATAAATCTACTTATAATATACGCAAAAGTACGAGCAAAAATAGTAAAAATTACCAAGAATTACAGTCGAAAGTCAAACTCTAAATGTTTTACAGTTACATAAAACATTTTCAGAGTAATTTTTGTTCTTCTAAAATAAAAAATAGTGAGCCTCTAATTCTAGGTTCCTTCTTCGTTAAAATTTTGCGCTTTAGGTTTACGTTGTGATAAGTTTAAGAATGTAAAGTGGACGTGTTCTCGAATACGAAATGTAAAATGTAAATGATTTTAATTGTTTCGAAAAACGGAATACATATGTAGGTTGATTGAACCGATCGCCGGTCACAAAGCGAAAATTTAAAAATTCAAGTTCAATTTCCTGTAAATGTAATTTATTGAGGAGTTTGCGTATTTTAAATAAAAAATCAAAAAATTTGCCTCCAATGGTTTTCTTACCTTTGCGTTTTTAAGTCTCATGCCTTAGAATTATATCCATATTCAAAAGTCAATTAACGAGAGGTTTGAATTTTTATCAAAATTTATTGTTTTACACTTTGTCGTCTTATTTTCAATGTTTGTAATTTATACACTTACAAGTCAAATTGATTGTATAAATTAGGAAATAAATTAATTGCATTGATCCATCTTTTACTGTATTTTATATATGGATTAGGATAGAAAACAGAGAATAATAATTCTCTGATTTCCTAATTTTATCAATCATGTGTAATCTTTCCTATTTACTTTTTTTCTTAATTTGTTTTCTTATGATGTGGAATGATGACAGACATTATCAAATAGTGAAAGCATTGGGTGAACTTTTTTGTTTGTTGAAATGTGGCTTCTTTTCTTTTTTTTCCTTTTTGCTGTGAGATTTTTGAACTATTGATTTTTGTGGTGTGACTCTATATAGTTTGAAAATACTCTTCTAATGAATAATCCACGTCCCATTGTGTGCTTCAATGTAATTATTCTTGATCTATTAGGACTATTTTTTATGTAGATATAGAATTGTAAAACAAAGTACAATGCCCAAATATTTGCTACTGTTTTACCTTCAACTTGTCTCCTGTAAATTCCACCCTCCTCTTCACTACAGAAATTGATATTCACTTTCTCAACTACCTATGACTCATTGGCTATTATTCTACGATTTTTTTTTGCATTATATTAGTAAGAATTTATTTACTGTCACAGTATAATGTTGTCTTACATAGGATATTATTTTTTTTTCTTTTGGTATACTCTCAGAAGGATCTGCTACAAAGTAACAAGCAAAACTTGAAGCTCTCTACTGTCTATTTTTGCAACAACTAAAAAAAACTATTACATCCACAAAAGTCTAAAATGAAATCAAAAATTTAATAACTGTCTCCTCCACCACTCGATCAAACATTGGAAATTAATCTCAAAATTCCCAAATCAATTCAACAAACGAGCCGCAGTCAATAAAAAGAAAATTGACTGAAGGAAAGGCAGACACAACAAACTTGCGCTTCCATCCTCTGGCTATTTTCATTCAACTGGCTTCAAGTTCCTCTCCCAGCAAGATCAACAACCACAAACAGAATTAATAAAAGGTCTTTTGGGATTTTTCCACACAATTTAGCGGTAAATCTTGATCAAGAGAGACGACAAATTAATCAAAGCGGAGAGAATGGATTCTGACATCTGCGTTTAAATTGACAGAGACGATTTGATGTCCTAAATAAACATGTTCAACAAAAAACTGTTTTTTCTTCCCCTCTAAATAAAATCAAATATATTCGGTGAAAACAAGAATTTTTTTCCATCATCAAAAATATTTTTGTGAACCAACTCATAACTTCTAAAAAAAAATTGTTTTCAACTCAAAATTTTTTTATAAAATGAAAAATGAGAAGAAATTCGAGATAGGAAATACTTCATTTTTTCAATATATATATAATAATATTTTCTTTCAGTGATTTGTTTTCATCTATCAGTGTTTCAATTATGAATTTTATATTCTTACACTAATAATATATTTTTACAATTATTTTGACTTAAAGAGCGTCTTGATTTCTTTGTATTTTGTTCTCTGCATCCTCTCATATTGTTCTGCTCTTACCTTTTTCTTTTATATTTCTACAATGACTCAGTTTCGCATAGAAAGATCATTAGATGATGCTCAAGAGGTTTCAATACTTATTTACTTTATCTTAATCTCCTGTCTGGTTCAAAAGGCAATAGCTGGATGAGGAACCGCACATTCTCCCACCGTCACTCGATACATTGCCATTTCGCTGGAAAAAAAACAAGAAAGAAGCTATTAATCAAATTCCTAATTACACTTTTAGATATTTTTGGATACATTATTGAATAAAATTATTTTTCAAAGAGAGAGAAAAGCCCACTCAGTAGGATAGAATACCACTATAATAAAATAAGGTATAGCAGATACTAGTTTTGAAATAAAGTCATTAGTTTTTAGACAGATTTGATCTAGATATTATTCAAATACGAGAAATTTATGAGTCCCTTCAAGCCCAGTAAAATTATGATGCTATCTCTCTCTCTATGATTTCAATTTATCAGCAAACGGATTAACCAAACATTAACCAAGAAACAAAATAAGCTGGGATTAGGGAATCCCAGCTAATTCTAGTGTAATCTTGAAATCAATATTTTTCAAAAAAAAATCTTAGACTTTTGATGTGACAACTTTCAGAAAATTACTGTTCTTTATCCACAGAAACCTTTGCTTTAAAATTAAACTCTTCTAAATAGATCTGAATAACTTGAATAGAAAGATTGAAATACTTGTTTCTATTATATTGACCTCGTACTGTAAATATACACCACAAATGAGCCACATTCTCTTTGATTCTATTTTGATAAGCAAGATCAGTAAATAGAATTTCATTCAGTAGAAAACTAAGGTAAACCTTGCATTTACCATCCCACAAAAGATATGTTTAGAATTAAACAACAAAAATACAATGGGAGGGTGAAAAAAGTCAATTACCTGATGCCATGATAGTGAACAAAAGCGGCAGCAATGACCAGCACGTGGAATATTTGATGAGATTGAAACTGGAAGTATAAAAGTAGTAATTCAGTGAGAACTGTTCTTTTTAAACAAAAATAAATACGAACTCACCCAAATGTCACATTTTCCAGGGAACCATCTCTCAGGGACACGGAGAGCATAAAATAAAGCTCCAAGGATGTAGAGAAGTCCCATTAGAACCAGCCAGCCGAGACTCGCTCGGCTAATCTGCGTGAACCATCCCTCCATGAGTCCATAATGGATCGCCGGGATGATGCCGGAGAGGCCGAAGCTCATGAAGACACCAGCTCTCAAGGGTCGCAGATTCGGTTCGGAGAACTTATCCCACAGGGAGACAACAATAGACAGCACACCGAGCACCACAACCACACTCAAATAGATCAGTTTGTGCTGATAGTGACAGTAGAAGCCATAGTAGAGCCATGGTACGAAGGAACCCATAATGAGCAGAGCTATTCCGCAATAGTCCAACTTTGAGAAGAGCTTTCCCACCACCTCAGAATGGCAACTGAGGGTGTGGAAGGCGAATGAGAAGCCCAGGCAGACAATGGCGCCGGCAAAGAAGGCGCCAAAGATTAGTTTCTCCTGCAACTGAATCTCAATCGATGGACGACTGAGAAAGTAACAGGCCACCCCAACGAAAGCGAAGCATCCTGAAAAAAAATAGATTAGAAAATGTAAAATCTTTAAAACTATATAGAGTTTAGAGTTTGAGATCATCGCGATTTATTTGTATAGTGATCTTTGACGCGGAAAGGCGATAAATCACGTCTTTCATCGACGTCAATAAGAGATAATTGTTTATCTTATGAGTCGCAGCGAAAGATGCTCCATCATGAACCACTTATTTGACTCTCCAGTTAACATTTTATTTAAAAGTTTACAAGAAAATTAAATGCAATTCGATAAGAGGTTGTATGCAAAGTAAATTATGTGAAGAATAGTTGAAAATGCTCAATTGGGTCTGGAAAATAATGTAAAAAATTATCGTTTTGCTACATGAGTCATCTTTTTTAAAGACAAGAGAGAGACGGACTTTAACTTAGGCTTCCATTATTTAAGCACATCTTATCTGAGCCACTCTGTGGATTTACGCAAAAGCAACTTCAGCAAAATTTACACACTTTCGCGGCACATTTACTCTTCCAAAATGCTTATCATTTCAGATAAAATCGTGCGCTATAGGGATTATCATTGGCTCAAAAACGGGGATAAACTGTTTCAGAAATATGTTATGTCATCATCGCTAAAAAAAACTTATCTAAGCTAACTTTTCGTTAAATATCCAGAATGATGAAAGGTCTTGATATAAAATATAGGTAGAAAATATTGTTCAACCCAGAAATATTGAATCTTTTAAAGGAAATTTGTGGCACCGACAACAATGAACTGGAATATACAGCAAGAGGGTTGTTCGTGTGGAGTAAAACGAGTAAAACAAATAGTTAATCAGCAAAACGACAAATACTGTTCCACCTCCGCCGATAATGGAACTCCACATGAATAACTTTTGAGTGTTTATCAAGCTATTTCCTCCGGCGAACGAGCGCCAATAAAGACATTATATCGCGAAACTAACAATCACCTGCTATTCATACGGACGGCAACAGAAATCGATAAAACTCAGCGATAATTGTTAGTTAATTGGTCGTGTTTTATATCATTTTGTGGACGTTTATGTAAAACTTACCCAGAAGATGCGTCCAGATGTTACCCGTTTCTGTATGGATGCGAAAGATGGACTTGAAGCAGGCGCCAAAGGACGGCATTGGTGGACGGTGGCCTTTGTGGAGGAAGTCATTGTCCTGTAGCCAGCGTGGAAGGTTCTTATAGTGGCAAACCTTCCACGACGCCTCCAGGACCTTCCGCACAAACTCCTCCGCCTGCTCGGCCGCATTGTGAGCCAGAGCACCGAGATCAATCTCATCAGACAAGACTCCAGCCTTCAGGACTTCCGTCATTTCTGCCTCCAGCAGTTGATTGTCCTCCGGAGTGGATGGGAGTGGACATCCAACTCCATCCTCCTCCTCCTCGCCGAGATCATCATCATCTTCGCCCACATCTAGGAGATCAATGTCATCATCACCGGATGACAGAGAATCCTCTTCGGGATTCCACGGACGTCTCTTCCTGAGACTCGACAGATCCTCCATGAGCGTGAGAGCCAGAGCGCTGCGTCCCTCGGGAGCCGTTGCGGCAATCTCCCGGACACCTTCACTGTATTGCGACATAGTCACTATCTATACTGAGACGCTCCTCTGGAAGTACAAGTGAAGGCAAACTTAATCTTCCCGCTGAAAATCTTCCCGGCGCGATAACCTTATCAAATAGGCCAAATCACTATCACACCTAAGCGAAAAAAAAATTACTTTAGAGTGACTGAAGGTCAACACGTTGCGGATTTCTTCGGCTCACACACACATAATTTTCTGTGCGAGAGATGGCTAAAAGCACGTGCTTTACCATACAAGTTTTCCCATTTTCACGACTTCAAGTTCAACTGCCAATCATTCGTATCTCCCATTATCGCGTCGTCGAAGCCACGTTCGTTGGCTGTTTTTTGCAACATTTCACATGATGTCGTTAAATGTTACAAGTCAGAGTTAAATGTTTGATATGTGACGTAAAAAACTGATAAAAATTAGAACAAAAAGACTGATTTTATGGGATTTTATAGAAGTAACAATGAGGCCACAGATGTCGTCTACCTTTTACAAGATCACATTTATTTTAATCACTCACAGGCAGAATAAAGTGTTGGCAAATGTAATGCGGTTTTTAGGTTCACAAAAGATAAAAATAAGAAGCCGCAGAGATAAAATAAAATGAGACAATATTGTTCTCTTTCAGATTTTCTTATTAATATTTTTGAGGAAGACTTGAACCGCAAGTTTTTGTTAATGTACAATCGAAATTTCGTCGAACGGTTACAGATACAGACTTTCGGTCTTCGAGAGACCCCCCCCTGCCTAAAGTAGGTCCAAAGATCATAAGCAAATGCTTTACTTTTCCCATAAACTCGAACTTCCCCAATAAAACATATTTTTTTATTATTATTTTGGGTTCTCAACGATTTGTTTTTTGAATCGCATGTTTTGTGGACTCTCACTAGACGTATCTTTCTTTCGTAGATAATGATGTCAACCATCAAATGCGTCTAACTTTTTTAAGATCAGAAAAAAAAGTAAAACTCAATAATAACCTTTCCGTTATTGATTAATGACTATGAATTTCCTATAATCCTAAATTAGTCTAATCAATTGCAAACTAGTAAAAGCCCAGAACAAGCAAATAATTTTCATTCCCCCTCCGTAACTAAAACGTGTCCTAACACTCCGCAAAGTCATTTTGCACTTAAATTCATCTACTTCCAAAGACTTCTAATAGATATTAACGGCTAAATGAAGGGCTACGAAAATGACCCTTTGTGGGTCACAAAAATGCAGAGGCGGCTCAGGATACTCAATTTCATCGGATTCAATTTTTGCTTTTTTCGAATTCAATTTTCCGCCATACTTTTTATTGAATTCAATAGTCTGTTCGGGAGGTAATGCTCAAATCATTTGTTTTCTTTGCTGCTGTGATATTTTCAATGACTCTAATTGTAAAGTTTTTATTACACACTGCTCGTAAAATATTCAAAAATACATAATATTTTTCCAATAGATCTTGAGCAACTATTTTTAAAGTTATAATTAATTTTATTGATCCAACTTCCGTGCACTGAGCTCAATGAATATTTTCTTAATTTATTTTATCACACTTCATCAGCAAAGCCCTCTCTCAAGGGTAAAAAAATATGCACAAGGGCTATTGTAAAATAAATCACTTGCGAAATAATCTCATTAGAATTCTAAATTAATTTCTTTTTATTTACAACAAAAAAGGTCACTTTGGTATGGGACGTGCGACATTACAAAGAGTCTCAAGTGCAAATCAACAATCACAAGTTCTGTATTAATTAAAGGTGCAGCCAGTGTGAAGCACTATTTTCAGTGTTGTTTCTTGCATTTTCTCAGTGGCCGGAAAAATCGCTGGGAAAGCGGGTGAGGCGCAATAAATTGACGAAATGCGCCAAAAAGGGAAAGTTTGTGATGGAGAATTTAAGTTGGCAAAGACGCAAATTATGCAACAAGCTGTCAAATGACTTTTCTCCATTTTCTCACCTTTCCTCCCAATTTTAATCTATTGATAAAAACCACGAACGGGCAAAGAAAAGCTGTCCAGGAAGTGAGAGGGAGATACTTTCACCAACTTTGAACTCGACAAACTGCACTGAATGCTTCGAGTGCAAAGTCCTTTTAACTGTGGCGCGATTATTGATTTTTCTACGCTCTAGAAAAGTCCACCCAGGCACAGAATAATCCCAAGAAAATCCCCCCAAAATCCACAGAAAAGCGTGATAGAACTTACGGAATATTATATGTACTGGTGGTGGAAATTATTAGCAAAAAAATCCGTGAAAATGAGTTTCAATTCCAGAAAAAGGTGTTGTGCAATTTGCTGGCTGGCTCTGCAGTGAGATTTTTCCCCCTCAAGATTCCAGCTGTTTCACTGCACGGAACACACCATTGCACAACTCTGGGCTCGTCTTTTGCCTTTCTATTCGATAAAAAATCACTTAGGATAGAAAATATCGCGGAAAATCCGTGAGAAAATTGCCCGTGAGAATTTTTCACTCGCGAACGAAACACACTTTTCTGCTTTTTCTTTAATTCTTTTGACAGCGAGAGACGTCACAGGCCAACCCGGTTGACCAGCAAATCTTGTACTCGTAAGTACATTAATGCAACCACGTGTGAATGGACAATTTAGTGAGGTTAACACTTGGTGGTGAATCCTGCATTTTCGAAATGTTAAACTATCGGATCTCTCACTCATTCGTATTTGCTGTGAATACCTTTTCTCTTGCTCCATCTGGCATGTTAGCCAAGGAGTGTTAAAGGAATTTACGTTAAATTTCAAGGAACTCCTCGTTGAATACACTGGATTATTCCGTTTTTCCGTTTTTTGTGGCAATTTGAATGATCACCATGGTTTTTGTGGTGGTCTACCGGGTCTACCTTAAGAAATCTTCAACAAAACCTCATTATTTTTATGAAAATAATTGAAAAACTAGAGAAACTTGCTCAAAAATGCTAACATAGGTAAGAACAAATGCATTCTGAGGGTTTTTCATCAATTTTTGGAATTTTTGAGTCAAATTTTGGAGAGTGAAATCGTGAATTGGCGATCATCTTTTTCACACATAAATGATTAATTATGTAATGATTAATTATATGTATGTATATCCTCTTTCTGTCATTTATGCAGTGCATAAGTTTGACATGCAAAAATGTAGGATTGACAACGAAGTGTTAATTGGGATAAATTTGGCAAACCTGCAGATTTCATATAGCAACCCGTTGACTTTTGAAAGCGATTGTCAAAGCTTTTACTCAGAAAAAAATAAATCATTTTTCACGGTTTTCGCACCTAAACGTATCTTTCAAACTGGCGGGAGCTATTCTCAAGAAAAAGGTAAATTGCTATTTGTTTTATAAGGATTAATTATGCGTTTTCTTTTGAATGATCGCGATCTAATTCTTTTGAAACCCAAATTTGAGTCAAATTTTGTCGATCGAAATGGTTTGTTTTTAACAAAAATTAATTAATTTACATATGGCCCTCTGGACATTACTGTCTGCGGCTGTACTAAACTAAAACGAAAAAAAACATAATTTACATAAACTCGTAAATTAATGGAAAAAATAGCCAATGGGAAAATGCTTTCATACTTAATAAACATAATGTATTAATAATATTTCGGCACTACACGCCAGGGAAGAATTTACCAACCCTTCAATATGGAAGCTTTCGGCACTCCAAAATTTTATTTATTTTTGTTATATTTAAAGAGAACATAAGTTAACCATCAAATTGTTTCCAGTATAAATAAAATTATAAGAAGATACCTAAACAGAAAAATAGTTTTTATCGAATCAATAACCGCTAAAATAAGATAATATTTCAATTGAAACACAGAAAACTATTAATATACACATACTAGGTACCATACCACATACGCCTCATATTCATAGCGCCTTTGCTGAGTCAGCTGGGTTCGAATAGCCTTTTCGTCACTCGCCCACCATATGTAAGGCTATTGGGCCAGACAGTGGCTGTTCGTGGAAAAACAATACATTTTTTGTACCTCATAATTTTTCACCTTTTTCCACCCACAAAATCAGCCAAAGACAATTTCTCTGTATCTTGTCCTGATCATCTCCCACTCCCTCACGATGGGCGACACATTTGAGCAATATTTGCTCACTGATCTCTGTGATGTAAGCGAAACAATCCAGCAACGTCTGCTCAACACCCACAGAATCAAAGTAAGGACTTCCGGAAGTTGTTTTTCCCAATCACCTAAGGTTTTCCTCCCATTTCAGTACACGTGCTTCAGTGCCTCAGACAAGTTTCTGGTGTTTGGTGCTACGTCCGGGAGTCTCTACCTGTTCCAGCGCTCTCCCTGCAAGTTCAGGCATTTGATCCCGAATCGAACGAGCTCAGTGAGTCTCGTGGCGATTTCCAGCAGTGAGAAGTACATCGCTCACGCCACAGTATCGGGTGAGATTTTCCTCTCAGTGCTGGACAATGAGGGAGGAAGTCCTGAGAGAGCTGTCAAGTTGGACTCTGGGAGGATCTCATGTCTCCACTGGGCTGGTGGGGACAAATGCTTATACATTGGAGATGATCGTGGCCGAGTGGCGTGCGTTAGCATTTCCACATTTCTCCATCGCTCTCTACTCAATATGCACACCCAGGAAATCTTGCTGCTGACCTCCCCGGTTCTGCAGATCGACAGCTTCGACGTGCTTCTGCTGGTCACCACCACGTCCGGGAGTATTATGTGCAACACCGAGAGGGAGGAGTTCAAGAGGATTGGCTCGCAGGCGAGGAATGGAGCCGGAGGGGCGTGTTTTGTGGGTGTTCAGAGGGAGGAATATCTGTCGGGGAGAATCTTCTGCGCCAGACCCAAAACGCGCTTCTGGGAAGTGCAATTTGACGGGAATGTCAAGCAAACCATTGATCTGAAAGAGGCTCTGGCTGTTCCTCCGGTTAGGATCAGGAACATCAACCCTGAAAGCACTGATGAGGGCTTTTCAGCGCAGATTCTCTCCTTCCATCAGCTGCAGTGCATGGAGAATCGGCTGATTGTGACCAACACCTCCAGTGGAATCTACATCTTTGACCCAAGTCAGAATTTCGTGCTGTGGAACGATGAGTTCAGTAATATTCACAGCGTCCGGATCGTCGGAAGCTCCCTTTACATTTTCCTGACATCCATGGAGATGTTTGTGGTGAACGTGACAAAGCTCTGTGATCATATCGTGGACCTTCTGATGACTGAAGACTTCTCAAAGTGTCTTGAACTCATTGTCCGGAATGTGTCATACGTCCGGAATCACGTCAGAGTCCGGGAGAATCTCCGACAGGTCGGTAGTTTTCGTGAATTCCTCAAAGAGGCGAAGCAAGAAGAGATCCTGAATCTCCTGGAAACAATTACTTCAACCCCAAAGCGCGATTGTGGCGAAAATACCAACGCAGAGGAAGCAAAGTTCCCCCAGAAAAATATCAAGGATGTCATAGCGACGGTGATAAGGAGCAAATTAGGCAAAAATATCAAGATGGGACTCAATCTGCTGGCCAGCTTTGATACGGGGCAAAAGCAGGACACTCAGGCCGAGACGAATGGCCATCGTGCGGTGTTTAGGGAGATTGAGGAGTTCTCGGCAAACTCCTTGGCAGCCGACGAGGAGATTGTCACACGCAAAATGGTGCTCAACAAGAAGACCAGCCCAGAGATGGTCTATCCAAGGCTCACGGATGAGGAGAAACTCCTGCGGAATCTCTACATGATCTACAAGTCCTCAAGAATCGGGAATATCCGGCTGGTGGAGCGATATGCTGAAATCTTCGACAAATACACTCTCGCAGAGATTTCAGCATTGCTGACGAAGCTCCAGAGCGTCATGGTTGAAAATGGTGAGCAATTCTCTATATTTTACTTATAACTAAAAAGGAGGGACCCTAATTAGTGGGTTTGACAATTTGAATGAGATTTCGACAATTTTTTTTATAGAAACAACATTGCTTTTCAGGTGAAGGCGAAGCCGAGGCTCGTCGGAACTGCATCGGCCTATATTTGGACTACATAAAGCCCGAATTGATCTGGGAGATGGATGAGAAGGCGCAGGAATTCCTCTTGGAGGGCTTCATGGTGGTCAATGAGGATGAAGAGGCGCCAAAGTGTGAGAATTGCTCATTCCCACTGATCACAACGCGTGAGGGTCAGCACATGGATTTGGGTAAAATCCTGTTTCAGTTTCTCTGGTCCAGACAGGACAGGCAACGCTGTGAGAATCTAGCTCGACGAGTGCCCGCTCTGCTGGGTCTATGGTGTCTCTATCGCACTCAAGAGGGACCCTTTGAGCACATGGAGGACTTCCTGTTTGCCTCCGGGAGCTGCCCAAGTCTCGTGAAGGTAACAGAGCGCCTTAGAAGGCTTCAATTTGAGAGAATTCTCTACCTCCTTGATCAGTTGCTCAGTCATCGGGTGGTCTGGTGTCCGCAGTGCGGAGAACAGGAGGAATTGGAGACGCTGGACAATCTCCCGGATTTCTACTCCTGGAACTTTCTTGCGGATGTGGCCACGAAGCGCTCAGGAGGACGACAAATACTGCGAGAATTGCAGAAATATCAGAAAAATCTCCCAATGAATTGCCTGAAAAGGGAGTATTTTCTCATGTGCTTGCAGATGCCATAGACTCTCGCCTCCGGGCTGCAAATCACTATCAGTTACCACTTTGGACACGAGTCGGAATCCGACTCAGTATTTGACTGTATTTTATTGCATAATTTTTTACACGTATACACCAAAAAAAGATGCATAAAGAATACTTGAGGAAAGACGATAAGGTGCAAGTTGCTACTAACTTATTTAACGTGTATTATTTTAAACGACAAATAAACAATAAACAAATATGCTTGTGTTTCTTCGGTTTCTTCTTATTACGACTTCGGTGAAATAATCTGGATAGAGAAAATAGAATAATTTACTTCATCTCATTTATCTCCTTTGCGATTTTTCGTTGTTACTTCGATTATTCGTTCGCTAATATTGTTCGTCGTTGCTTCGATTTATTCGTTCGCTAAGTTTGTTCGTTGTTGCTTCGATTATTCGTTCGCTAATTTTGTTCGTCGTTGCTTCGATTTATTCGTTCGCTAATTTTGTTCGTCGTTGCTTCGATTATTAATCCGCTAAATTTGGTCGTCGTTGCTTCGATTTATTCGTTCGCTAAATTTGTTCGTCGTTGCTTCGATTTATTCGTTCGCTAATTTTGTTCGTTGTTGCTTCGATTTATTCGTTCGCTAAATTTGTTCGTCGTTGCTTCGATTATTCGTTCGCTAATTTTGTTCGTTGTTGCTTCGATTATTCACTTCCTATTGAATGCTGAATTATCATATTTTCCAATATAGACTGCCGAATTTCCACAAAAATCAGAATCTTCATCATTTCTGGGAAAAATAAAAAAATCTTTTGGAAAAACTGAAAAAACCCAATCGATAAGCGTTTAAATGCTATTCAGTTGAATCCGGAGCTTTTTCTCATCAGTGCTTTAAAATTCTTGATACGATTGAACGGCATTTACGCTGTTTTTTGAGTTTTTCGGGGAAGTTCTTAGAATTTTTACGAGAATTTTTATAGTAAAAATATTATGGTTTTCCACAGAAAAATTCAGTCAGTGGAGTTCAACAAAAAGAATGAGTTAAAAGATCTATTTTCGATGTGACAATATCCTTATATAAAGATCAATTTTTTTATTAGAAGTATGGCAACTTAAATAAAAGAAGAATTTATTAAAATAAAATTTAAATTTTACAGACTTAATATTCCAATATTCAATTTGAGGTGGAAGGCCCCTGAGAAGGTCTTCTTTCGAGGTTTGTTTGTCGCAACATCTTTTCCATTAATGTTAATTTCCAGGTTCAACGGCGTTTGATTGGTAAAGTGGGCTACAAAAGTTGGAGTAAAAGATGAAAAACAACCAAACTTTAAAGGGCATTTGGTTGGAAAAATTGCAAAGGTCTGACTGGATTGTTTATTAAAAATATTTTTTTTTTACCTATTTAATAATAATAATTCATTTTTAAGATGAAAAACCGAAAATACTAATATTTAGATTACATAATTGAAAATTTCATCTGACTTACCGTTACGATGGTTTTAGTTGACACAATGGATGCAAAATTACTCATCTTCACCATCTCCCCGGAATCTCATTAAAATAAGGAAACACAAAATTTATTCTTCGAATTGGACTTTATTGTATTGTATATATATATTCATATATTTAATATACTTTATTTTCATACATCTTATAGCTTTTTTCTCAATATATATTTTTCATATTTCTTTTATTTCTCTTTTGAAATATATATTTTTTTCT
>CAKKOB020000039.1:6294-27397 GCA_918844115.2 Phlebotomus perniciosus
ACTAGTCGTGTGATTTGCAATTGTAATTTTTTGCCAATTGTTGTATTTAATTCTTTATTGTTTTAGATTTTGCCCCAGATAGGTCAAAATTCAACCATGTCACAGCAATTTCTATTGATTTATTAATCAGTTCCATCGTTTATTGCCTTATACTTTTCGCCAATCCGGCTAAGAAGTTCCTTCCGTAACCTGTTTGTGTGTAAAAGCAACCTTTTGGATATAACAAAAAAAAGGAATTGACAATATTAATAAATTACCTTGACGAATTATTAAATTTCACAAGATTTGTCTCTATGGTCAAATGACATAGTTTCTCACCTTATGTATTCAACAGATCAAGTGAATTTTATTTTTTAACTTTGTCCACGTGAAATGTTACATTTACCGAAATATATATTCAAATCTTTATATCTAAGACGTTTGACACTGGTAAATATTTACCACAAAGGATTTTTTTTTCCTCCAAACTATTCTTTCTTATAATTTTATGAATAAATATTGCAACTATGAGATTATGTTTGCAACTATGTTACTGAAAGAGCGAACTAGCAATTATTGGGAAAGAGATAAATCAAGTGTGAGACATTTATCAATTATTCATGGATTTGTCGAGAGGAACCATTGTGTCCATCAAGCTCGAGTATTCTTCGACAATGAGAGAACTCTCTCTTTTTAGGGTCACAACAAGAATGTATACACAATAATTTCACCACGTTGAGAGTTCGCCATATAACAATATATTAAATGCAACTTGACATTGGCAGTGAGTTGCATGCACTGTGGATAATTTCTTTCATGTGGCTGTTTCACTTTCGACAGCACTCATGTGCAGCTCGTAAAGTGGAAGGTATATGAGAAAATTTAGGACAAACCTCCACGACAAATTGTACTTTTCTCAAAGTGTGAATGAACAGCGAGTTATTAATCTCATGATCACTTCTTCTCTTGTCCACCAAATTAAATCAATCAAAATCGGGTTTTGTATCAAATAACCTCCAGCTATGAATTCGTTACGTAAAATTTGTAACTCTCTGTGTGCACTTGAAATTTAAAAACATTTCTTTTTTATAATTTTATATATCGAGAAATCTCTTTATATGAACATGCTTCCATTGGATTTGCATGTTGTTTGTCGGTTGAAGGAGTCATTTTAACTTTGAAAAAAAAAATGCTTAATATCAAATGAGATTGTTTCGAGTTGTTAAAGAAATTGATGGATATTATTGATAATTGTTAAATGATAAAATTTAACATGCGTCATGCGATATATCGGAAGATGGTTGTCATTTTAAAATGGTTAATGATTATATAAAGACAGGTATGGAAAACTTAGGTATAGGTAGCAGTATTATATGGGTATGAGCACGTACGCAAACTTTTTGAGGGACGCTTCTTAACTGTCGAAAATAAATTCTTGAATTGGTTGAAAAATATTAAATTTTTAAGAAGATAATGAAAAGTTTCTCTTGTTAAGGGCTTTGTTATTATGAGAAACGATCCTTGATGGCAAACATTTTCATCTGAGAGTAAATTTTAATAATTTTATGGAGATTGATTTTTGAATCTGTTCACTCCAACATGAACTGCATCGTCACTTTCTCCAAAAATATGTACACCGGCAATTCATTATGCATTTTGTACATAACACATACCTTCAACAAATTTGTTCGTGTATTGTATTGAAATGAACCTTAACCTTGGCGAATTTCATGACCATTACAACTTCTTTGCTACTTTCTGATTGATTTTCAAAGTAAATTAGAGAATGAAAATATGACCATCTCCCACATGATGCATATATTGGCACAGTAATTAGTCATATTTAGCATTTATGACTGGGAAATTTTCTGTGCATTGTGACTTGCGCAAATAATTTCTTGGAAAAAAAATCTTTGAATGCTACCTGTTGATATGTCTGGTTCATCTGTCAGATCTGTGAGGTATTGAGAAAAAGTGAATTACAAGTATTTCGGACCCTTTGGATGAAATTGAAACGCATATCTTCACGCAGAGGCACGTAGCAATTTTCACCATCGCGAATCTCAATGAGAGTAATAAGTTGCGGTAAGATGTCACGGAGATAATAATTTTGGATGAGCAATTTCACTTCTATTCTCAAGAGATGAAATTGCAAGGGCAGGGCAATTTATTGAAAACCGGATGCGATTTCTCCGCGAATGAAAAAAAAAGAAAACCTTAAAGATGATGTACTGCATAAAAAAATTGCCCATTTATCGTGTTATCATCAATTTATTGCAGGCGAACAAGCGAATTTCTACAAGAAGCACGCATCACAGTGAAGAATCATGCCACCAAATCTCTTTGGGAACACACTCCTCTTGGCAGAGGGTACTCTCGAGGCGGAAAAAAGTGCATCTCAAGCTACAGATGAATCACAAATCAAAACACAGACAATACAGGTGAGATTCAAGATGAGATGCTCCCAATTAGCTTTGCTTTTCACCTCCTGATTGTGCATTAAAAGAATATTTTGATTTATCAAAAAGTGTCTTAATTTTAAAAATTTTAAAGGGATACTAACCCTTACAGAATTTAAATAAATATTTTAGAAATTGTCTTATGACTAGAGGTAAAAGCGGGTGAAATTTCATTTCAGACCAATGAAGAGGCTGGAGCATCATCAAAGGTGGTGAAGGAGGAACCATTCAAAGTGCAGTTTGTTTGGAGAAACATAATGATCTTCTTGTACTTGCACTTGGCGGCACTATATGGGGTTTATTTGCAATTAACATCTGCGAGATACATAACATTTGGAGTTGGTGAGTTATTCACAGAAGAATAGGTGGAAATGTGTGAAGATAATTTTATGATCAATTTCCAAAGTACCAAACACTTTCACCTTGAAATGGCAATAAGAAGTGCATTATTGATGTCTTTTATCACGAGATTATTGCTATTGAAAATTTAATTGCATTTGCCGATGCAAATGTTTAATCAGTCACTACAATTGTTATTTGTCTGAAACTCTATCAGGAGATTTTATTGCTAGAAAAGTGGGTTAATGGCGAGGAATTTTACTATATTTAATCACAAAAGGGTGTACGTGCAGATTGAAGAATCGTCGATTGATTTTTGCAGTTGACAAAGTCATTTCTGAATGAATCCGGCAATTAGAATTCATTCCTCTGGAATACTAATATCTTCATTAGATCAATACGATAGCGTTCTGGTATAAGATTGACCAAATTCACCTTCTGACGGAGTTAACCACCGAAATGGCATGAAATGAGCTTGAAAATTTTCTTATCACGTCCTAAAAATTTGGTTAGAAATTGGATGCTGAAAACACGTGTTTTTTGCACTGTCTTCCGGTGATGGGGCGTCATTAAGAGGTCTTTGATCAACCACGGACCACACCTATGGCGCGATGGTGTCCAAGAAGTGGTAGCTGTGACGTCAATTGGGATACATTCTAAATGATGTTAGACTTTGGACCTTGGACGTGAACCTGAGATGATTAGAAAAGTATTGAGTCTCTTTACACCCAAAAAGACTTCTGAATGGGAATTCGTGTCGCATAGAGATAGATGGGATATGCTAATGGTAAAGAAACGTGGATTCAACAGTGGAGTGTTCAATTGTAATTCAGTAAATGAGTTATTATGAAATATTTCTATTCAAAATTCAGATCATGCCACCGTCAGGGTGTAATTTATCTTTGAAATGTGCTTCTGATCGTTTTTCTTTCATTTGAAAAAACTGTCAATATGTATTCCCAATAGAATCGATATAATATTAACGTCCAATAAATTTTACACACTTCCCGTCGATCAGCTGAAAATTAAAAATCAATGAATATGTATATCAGTTATTACGGATAAAAAATATTAAAAAATTATTAAGATTATTCATATGCGAAATGTTTATAAGATTAGTTACTAATTATAAATAAAATTGTTATATCGTTTTTTTATTTTCCTAAATAATCAAACAGTTATTTTTTTTATTTAAAAAATGACCTTGAAACGACCTAGGCGATGCCCTAATTCTCTTGAAACTCAAAACATTTAATTTCTTTTGATTCTCTTCCTTTCAGCTTTAATTCTGGGCTTCTGTGGCGGAATGGGAATCACAGCCGGTGCTCATCGTCTCTGGGCTCACAAGTCTTACAAGGCTAAGTTACCCCTCCGAGTACTCCTTATGTGCTTCCAATCCCTCGCTTTCCAGAATCACGTCTTTGAGTGGGTGCGTGATCATCGCGTACACCACAAGTTCACAGACACCAATGCTGATCCCCATAATTCACGTCGTGGCTTCTTCTTCTCGCACATGGGTTGGCTCATGACCAAGAAGCATCCCGATGTGAAGCGCAAAGGAGTTATGGTGGACATGAGTGATCTCGAAGCTGATCCCGTTGTCATGTTTCAGAAGAAGTGAGTGCTGATTTCGAGTGGGTCAATATAGATCATGAGTTGATGAGATGTTTTCCTTTCCAGATATTACGGAATTCTTATGCCAATCTTCTGCTTCATCATCCCTGCCTTGATTCCATACTACCTTCTCGGGGAGACTTTCTCAAACAGTTGGTACATTGTATCTGTTATGAGATACGTGTTGTCTCTCCATGGAACGTGGCTCGTGAATTCGGCAGCTCATTTGTGGGGCATGAAGCCATATGATAAGTGAGTTGAACCTCTCAATCTTAATTCAAAATGATGTTTATTTTTGATTTTTTTTTTCTTTTGCAGAAATATTTCCCCATCAAATAACATCTTTGTTGCTATCTATGCTTATGGAGAGGGTTGGCACAACTACCATCATGTGTTCCCATGGGATTACAAGACATCAGAATTTGGCACATATACCACGAATGTGACTACAGCGTTCATTGATTTCTTCTCCAAGTTGGGTCTTGCCTATGATTTGAAGACAGTCTCTGAGGATATGATCCAGAAGAGGATCCTGCGAACTGGTGATGGATCCCATGAGTACAGTCGCAATAAACGCGAGGAGGAGCTGCGACAGATGCTCATGAGCGATCACGATCACTATCACGACCAAAATATGGTGTGGGGGTGGGACGACAATGACATGCACGAGGAGGATAAGAAATTTGCCAAAATCTACAACAAGGAAGATTAAGTGGTGTAATTTAATTTATTTTATTATAACTCTTAGTTGATACGTATTTTTCCTTTTCTATTTTGTTTCAAGGTGCTTTTAATCACTAGATTTAATACCAATACAAGTATTTTGTAGCATTGTAGAATCATTGATATGTATTAAAGAAATTTTACTACATCTCTCTCTATCTAACAATTCTTCAGAATCTCGTGTTGAGAATTACATTGTATATGGTTTTTTTCTGGATTTACTGAACATTACTCATATAAACAGTTGTTTTCTGCTGGTGATCAGCATAGTTTTTGGCCAAGTACATTATCGCTGCCAGAAGAGCACCCTTGTTGATTGCTCCAGAAATGAGAGTGGCCATTTTAAAGGCCGGTAATGCCATGGGCAACACTGAACCCATTAAGATCACTGGCATCAGCAGAGCAGGTATTCCTACATTCAGAATGTACTCCAGTGGTCGCTTCTTGCGCCCAAGAGTGGAATTTGAATTGAGAAATGTGTCAGCTTTGCCAAATGAAAGAAAGAATTCAAATATTATTCAGAGCACGAAAATCATCGAAATGCATTCCTATATCCCCCCAAGTACCTTTCTTCAGCGACAACTCCAGTTGGTTCTCCTTGCTCGGCCGCACCTTCACCACCATTCCCGGTATGAAATGCAGCTTAATTTCTCGATTAGCGAAAAATCGCTTAATACTCTTTATGAGGCGGGCATCGATATCTCGATCGTGCAAATTTGTGTAACTGGCCTCAAAGTCCATTCTGTCGTCACTATCCCGCGTGAGAATGTGATCGAGGAAGTCACCGGTGATATTTCCAGTGTTACCCAGATTATTGGGCAAATTTCGCTCCATTCTCTGGAGGAGGAAGAGCTTCATACATCTCACAATATTGTATCTCTTCATGCAGCGAAATATCTTCATGGGAATTGCCGCCCGTATGTATGTGATGGAACTTTCGTTTTTTGCATAAAATTTACTATTTTGGTGGTCAACGATTTCGTGTGACTCTTTGGCCGGTGATCGCAGATCACGGCACATAGATGGGGCCACCGTGTACACCAGCCAAATGAAGATCATCATTTTAACGATCATTTTATTGTTTTAAATTTTTTCGGAGGATCACTCTTGAATTTTAACTAAGCACTATACAGAAATGGATTCCACGATCGCGACTCTATCACGAGAGCTCTTTGGTCAGAATGCGATCGTGCTTGATGTCGACGTACGACTAAAGTTGCTGGTTCTGAATGATTGCATCTCATCTGAGAGACAGTTTGATCACATACTTTATCCATCGGCATAGTCGCACGCGCAGAATGTGATCTATTAAAGGTGCTGTGCATGTCTTCCGCTTTTTGCTCATTCTTCAGCACAATTTTCTCCTGTCTCTCCTTCCAAGATCACTAACATGTACCAGTGACTTACTGACTGGGACAAGATATCGTTTAAGAAGCCCCTCATTGGGAACCGTTTGAAAAAGGAATTATGAAATCTTAAGGTCAACGGTATTCAGTTCACTTATAGTGTTAGCAGATGTGCTTCAATTAACCGTAAAAGACAACTGTTCACCTGGATGCAAAATTATATCAACGTCAAATAATGAGATACCACCAAGAGATCGATCAACAATTGCAGAATGACACAATTTTTCCAGCCAGATATTAAACACATAATTTTCTCCGTCATCACCACCGACCTTGGATATAGGTTTATGGATTAGGATACAGTTGCATACTATCGTTACCATCAAATTATAGGTCTTTTTATGCACCGAACGTGATTTCTCATTGGAATAATTTCACCAATCCGCAAATTTTAAATAGTTTTCAAATGGAAATTGACACAGTTTCGCATTAAAGGTGATGCATAATTTAAAGGAGAATAACATAACCAGGATTTTAAATATTTTTTAAGTTCATTGTTAATCTCTCGCTTCATAATGAATTCATGAAAAGAATTAATTGTGTTTTAATGAAAATGAAACATATAAATTCAAGTTAATCTATTATAAATTCCTATATTTAAGAATATCTTATAGCTAATCATAAAAACGTATTTCCCTACAAAGAATGTTTTCTAAATCACTCAATTTATGAAGAATAATAGACAATTTCATTAGAGTTTTTATGCACATTGCGTGCAATAATGCGCCAGATCAATATGCAGTACACAATAAGTTGAATGCAAATAGAAAGACGAAGAACTTTTTCGAAGCAATTCATCTTTTATGCCAGTGAATCACTTAAAATGCACGTCTCATCCACAAATGATGAGTCTAATATGTCTATTTGCTGTGCCCCCATCATTCATTTGCGAATTAATTTATTGTCTTGCGATGAAATTTAAGGGGATCGTGAGGTGAGAGGCACGACTTCATATATAGAAATTAAGACAATTCGTGATGACTCAAATTTCATACGTGCAGACATAAAAATGTCTGGATGTTGAGTGAAAATTGGGCTTCTTGCGCATTTCCTCGATGGACAAAATTGTATTCAAATATCGTAACACTTTTGCCCATTGAACTTGAGGGTTCACCAATAAAACCTTGCGACAATTGAATTTATCACTTCAGTTTCGATTTAGTGACCGAGGTGTGAAAATAAATCCGACAAAATGCCATCCGCACAGAAATTACTCATCAGAGGGATTGTGCTGTTCTTCATCCTCAGTGTCGACATGTGTTTGGGTGATGAAAATGTGCTGAGTGATTCCAATGTTGCAGGTTTGAGAATAGTTCATCGAATTGGAGTATTTCCGTGTCTTGCTAACTTAAGTGGGTGTTTTCTCTGCAGAATCGAGAACATTTGGTCGTCACTTGTTCAGGAGGATCAATTTTGTTCTTATTCCAACGGCATTTGTTGTTGGGGTCATAGCCACTCTCCTGGCCACATTAACCGTTGTTTCACTCAAGGGTTTGGGAGTTGGTGTTATTCTGCTGGTTCTAGCCGTTGGACAGCTTCTCGCCAGAGGATTGCCTCAACTCGCACCACCAGCAACCACCTATGCTGCCTCACCGGCCTCCATCATCTATGGCAGGAGTGACGTCAAGAGTCCCATTTGGATAGAAAAAGACTGGAGTGCGTAATTGCAAATTTATTTATTAGAAAATTTCAGTGTAATCAAGAATTGAGGTGAGATTCTGCAATAAAGCAAAAAAGAAAAAAAAAGATCTTCAAGAACATGCGTCTCCACAACAGCAATTACGTCGTGGTGAAGAATTCTGGGACAGTTGATCAATTAGTTTTTCTCCGTTACATACAGTGTTTACATCATTTTCCAGAAAGTAAGACGGGTGGCAAAATGTAGGTAAATGGGATGATCAATAAGGAAACATTCCATGATAAACAGACTATAGAAAAGTACCTTGGTTTTTTCGGTGGTGCTCCGTCAATCAGAAACCACAGATATACATATGTAAGTGATCAATTTAAGGTCGTGATAATGTGAGACACAGTGGGAAAATGGAAGTGATGCGACTCATAATTATTTATGGAAAATCAAGATCCGCTTCATCACATTTGTACTAACTGTTAGGTATCCCCTCCTTGGATTCTCGTCTAACTAAAATCACTGCGGTCAAGAATAAAACACGACTAACGAGATCACAAGTCTCGCGGGAAGCGTTTCTTATAACTAACAAAGATGTTGATAAAACATGAGAAAAACCTCGGGTTTTCCTCATTTCGTCGAGACACCTCAACTTATCCCATTCAGTTGATGATAAACTCTCGAGTGGAGAACAGTGGTTCATTTAGGCGAGGATCAGTTCACACATAATATGGATTTACAGTGAAGATATTTTAAAATCAAATTTAAATCAAATTGAAAATTGAGAGAAATTTTTTCTAAAGTCCCAAATTGATAATATTACATTGGAGATATGATGGTGAAAAAATTATTGATCATTGTAATTTTCATTTATCCCAACATTCCCTCATTCTTGTGCGAGATGAAGAAGTCATGGATACAATCAACGGAAAATCAACCCCTCAGCAACGTTACATCAACCACCGCAAAGAATGAGGAGGCACAAATGGAGAGAAATCTCAATTCCTCAGACTCCTCTTCATCCAGGCGGATGACCAACTCCCTCAAGTTTGAGGACAGGGTGACAAAAGTTGATGATAAAATTAGTAAGGTTGAGGGAGTTGTGGCAGGATTTCAGAACCATAAATACAAGAGCACGTATGTTGGGAATATCACAAAGCCAGCAGAAGTGACTAAAGTGAATTCAAAATTGGCCAAATCAAAGGGGAAGAAGCACCATCACAAGTATGAATATATCGAAGGGGATCTTCCGCGCTACAGTTTGGGTCCAGGAGTGAAGATCAGCATCGATATGCCGCGTGAGATTGTCAATGTGAATCTCGATGAGGATTACCTGAGGGAGATTTTCGCAGGTAACATAAGTTCTCAAAAAGTTCTATTCTAATTTTTATTCTCCTTATTAACGCCTTTTCAAAAAATCCTTACAGGTCGGGGAAAACGTCTGCAGTTGATTGCCAGAATTATCCCTCTCTTCATTCTGCCCTTCCTGGTTCAATCGGCAATTCTACCCTTCATGGTGTCCACCCTGAAACTGCTACTGATAAAGTCCATTGTTGTGGGTAAAATAGCCATCCTTCTACTGATCCTTTCCGCCTTCAAGAACTATAATAGACACCATGCAGCATACGAAGTACCTTACTATAATCTCGTGGAGCCGCCCAGCAGGAGGTCCGAGTATCCGTTCTACGGATACAAAGTTGATGGTCAAACCGGATGGGTTAATTGACATCCTATTGTAAATAAATCGTATTCTGATTGCAAAAAACGCAAATTATTCTATCACGATTACGATGTGTTTTATTTCTTAAGTAAAGAATGTACTGTTGAAATAACATCAATAAAAGTGTTCATTTTGCTGCGCTTTTCTTATCACTTATGAGCCTCTGGAAGCCTTCCCATGTCTCTGAGAAAATTGAGGGTTATATTGGGGTTGTAAAGAAATAAAGAAGATTTGGTTAAATGGTTTATATGGTGTTTATTTTGCTTATTTTAAAGATTTCGGGGCTGCTTCAACAAGCAAATTTTATGACCTTCTGTCGCTTTTAGGAGGTGTCTATTGAGTAATTGTGTCCTAATGCTCCGGGTTTTCCCAAAAGCGGTCACACTTTTTGGCATGCATAAAATTTGTTGTGTTATTTTGAGGAAAGGTTTGTGCATAAACTCATAAAACACGAACATAAGATGGAAAATTTTTCGGAAAGAATATTTATGAACCATTTTTTTCATCAATGCATCAGATGGTAAAATAAAGTTTCAATTGATATTACAAGAGACAACCATATAAGACATTATTAAATATAAATTTGACGAACGATATTTCTCTAAACTCATTAAATAGTCTTTAGTTTAATCCTTTTTAGAAATGCTTGGACCATTATGTGAGCATTTTAGGTAAATTTTGGACAAGGATTTTTGCTAAAAAATACAACACCATATTCCCTGCAATAAACTTTCCAAAAATATGTAAATTTGTGTAATGGGCTCAGGAATTCATTCATATACTTGGTCTTTAAAGATTTCTCTTGAGAAGGAGCCTTCAGTTCTTTGCAGACTTCCTTTGCGTTTCAATCTCAATTTCAGTTGTGAAAATGGAAAGAATAATCTATTTCATCATCATTATTATAATTTCCACAATTCTGAGACTAATAAGTTCCCTGCATGTCATTCAGGAGTTGAATAGAGCTCCATTGGAAGTGAAACTGAAGAATAGTATTGTAAGTATCAAGTGATTTTCTCCATGTTAAATGTGCTGATATTAATCATTAAATTTCTGTTTAGACTCAATTCAACCCTTTGGCTAATATTGTGCATCATAGCGAGAATTTGGCTTTGAGAAATTGCCAGCAAGTCTTCCGATGGGATCAGTGGAATTGCCCAACACAAGATTTCTTGCAGAAAAGAACCTCCAGTTCTTTGGACAGAGAAGGTGCTTATGTGAAGGCAATTACCGTGGCGGCAGTTATTTACACATCGATTCAGAATTGTTCTGCTAATTTCATGGAGTGTGAATGCAATTTCAATAATCCAGTTGCTGATGAGAGTCACATCACCAAATGTGTAAATCACATTGTTTCACTGGAGAATCTTCTCATCAACACTTTAAACTCAGTGAATTTGGATGTTCAGGGCTATGCAGAAGTGCATAATTCGCGAGCTGGAAGAATAGTGAGTTTTGCGAGTATCTTTAAATTAAGATAAATTCTTAACATTTTATTGCATTCCCTCAGGCTGTTCAACGAGCTCTTAAGCATCAATGCAGATGTGGTGGATACTCCAGCTCCTGTTCAGTTCAAATGTGTTGGATGTTAATCAATGATTTCTCAGAAATTGCCAATGATATTCGCAAGATGTACGATCGTGGTGTTCGAGTGTTACTTGATAACACAGGAAGAGTTAAGAGGAACATCAGAAGTGAATCTCTGGTCTATATGGATAAATCTCCAAATTACTGTATGGAGAACATCATTCAAGGATGGCCAGGAATGCTGGGAAGGGAGTGCTCTCGCCAGAAGAAAGCTGCCTCATCTCTGCAAGAGCGTCGATCTTGTCGCAAACTATGCCGTGCATGTGGATTAAAAGTGAAGAAGGAGCGAGTGATTAAGGAAATGCCCTGCAAGTGTAAATTTCATTGGTGTTGTGACGTGCAATGCGACACGTGCTCTGAAATGGTTAACGAATTTTATTGCCATTAATAATGATAAAAAAAATAAATTTATTAGGTTTATTAGACCTGTGCAAATCATTCGTTTAGATTTTGAACCAATAATGTGAAAAGGATTCTTCGTCACGAGGATCTTGCGAGATGGAACAATGAATTACCGAGAGTTTTCCTGCGTTTTTACCTATATGTAATTAAGAATTAATTGGTCATGAACATTGGTGGGTCATAAATAAAAATTGTTATCAATTTTGAGAAATTGGTGCTTTACCTCTCAGATAAGGCAGTCAAGTGGATAATCAGTGAAATACCCTGGCTATACAGAGACCTTTTCATTCAGTATCAATCCAACTTCAAAGCACAAAACATCATAATAATAGCTCTGTATTTCCGCAGAGGGTGAAAGAAGAAGTGACAATGGCATTTCTGGATACAGCTTTAGGTAAGCCACCTTATCAATTTAATCCTTATTGTTATAGTTTTAACAACTTTGTGATAACTAATTGCATGTAATCAGGAGAAAATTGTTCATTATCTTCCTAAAAAAAACCTCCTTCAGGTGTAGAATGTGACTCCGTCTCGATTGCTAAGTCTATAGATAACAGTCATTAAAAAATACATCGCAATAGTTGAAGTATTACCAATATACCTCACCAACTCTAAACAATTAATCTTCCTTTTTATCAACATTTTGCATGCGATAACAGTATTTATGGAGGTATTGACGAGAATAACTGAAAATGTTATCGTTGCAAAGTCTAGCGAAATATCAGTTACAAATTGTGCAGTGATCTTAAAAAAAACTTTTATCGCTTTCTTTCAGGATGGATAGGCCAAAATAAGGCCGTGTGCGTGCTCTCGGTCTTGCTATTTGCCTTCTTTATATCAACAATTGCTTTAGCCGTTCAAAAGAACAATCTCGCGGCTGAGCTGGAGACTTGTGAGACCACAACACCCACACCACCACCCGCTCAATTACAGGTAGATTTTTAATGAAGCAGCATAAGCACATTTTACGTTATCATCTTACAATGTTTTCAAAAAGAGCATAACGCCGCAATGTAGAGAGAATGAGACAATTTTGTTAATAAAAAAAAATTCAAACACTTTTCACTAAAACGCTTCTTTTATTTTCTCGTTGTAGCATCGACTTCCTTCGCATGTTGTTCCAACCCACTATGACCTATTTCTGCATCCCGATTTAGAGAAACAGACTTTCTCTGGAAATGTGACCATTTTTCTTAGAATTACTCAAACCACGTCACGCATTATCTTGAACTCATTTAAACTCGAAATCGAGGATGTGGCTTTACAATCGACGTCTGATCAGACAATTGCGACAGTAAGTGATAATAAGATTGTGAAAAGTGTCTTGTTTGCAGAGATCTTTCGTGCTAATCGGCTTCTGAAAACTCTTATAGACACATTCGATCAGCGAGGACTATCAGAGTTTGGTGATTGTACCCCAATCTGCCTTGGCGGCCACAGCAGGGGATTCCACTTACACCTTAATAATACATTTTGGTGGCTCAATGCTTGACAAAAATGTTGGACTGTATAGCAGTAAATACAACAGGACTACTGATGGTCGCGAGGTGACGATATCATCATCTAAATTTCAGCCAACATATGCAAGGTAACGCTTCCCCTTTGTGGTTGCTGTTGCATGCAAAAGTCCCTGATAACAAAGATAGTACTATCTCTCACGTGGTGAACATTCTGAATAGCACTTGAAAAGATCAAAATCACTCAATGAACAAAGAATATACTCAGTTTTAGCTTTATTTTTTGGTTACTTTTGAATAAGTCTTTATTTAGATATCGCATGATTAATCTTTTAATCTTCCAGACAAGCCTTCCCCTGCTTTGATGAACCTGAATTCAAAGCAACATACGCAATCAGTCTTGTCCGACCAACGACAAATGAGTACATAGCGCTATCTAATATGCCAGAGAGAGGAACACTAGTTGGTCCAGGAAGCAATGAAGTCACTGTGTTATTTGCAGACTCTCCACAAATGAGCTCATACTTAGCCATTTTCTTGGTGGCTGATTTTAAGTTTCAGGAAGGAGAAGAGATCGAAAACATTGGTGGAGAAAAGTTTAAAATCAGAATTTACCTTCCTGATGGACAACAGGACAAGGGAAACTTTGCTTTAGAGGCTGCAACTAAAATCACGAGGTTCTACATTGAGTATTTCAACGTTGGATATCCGTTGCCAAAATTGGACATGGCTGCGATCCCTGAATACGTCTCAGGAGCAACCGAACATTGGGGTCTAGTTACATTCAGGGAAACATCTTTGTTGTGGGATGCCAATGAAAGTTCTACAAGAAATAAGCAAAGAGTTGCATCAGTGATTTCCCACGAACTTGCGTAAGTAATAATTGGTCATTAATGACTTGAAACCTATCAATTAATTAATATTTCAGGCACATGTGGTTTGGTAACATGATCACTTGCAAATGGTGGAATGATATCTGGCTCAATGAGGGCTTTGCATCCTACATCGAGTACAAAGGCCTCTCGTCATATTCCACTGATGAAAACTGGAACATGGAGGAACAATTTTTAATTGACGATCTTTATGGTGTCATGGAATTGGACTCCAAAGTGTCGTCACATCGAATTGTCCAGGATGCTACGACACCTGACGAGATTACTGCTCTTTTCGATAGCATTGCTTACAGCAAGGGTGCATCCATTATAAGGATGATGGAAGGATTCCTCACTAGCCCGGTATTCCGAAGTGGTCTTCAGAAGTTCTTAACGGATTTCAAGTTTAAATCAGTCGAAACTGCAGATTTCTTCCGTTACATGGATACCGAGGCTGGATATAGCGTTACGTAAGTTCTTACTACCTCACAAGTTTTAAAGATTTTTAAGCAACCCGTTTGTAATTTTTTAGAGAAATCATGTCTACTTGGACAGAACAGAAAGGATTTCCAGTTGTTACAGTGAAGAGAGTAAATGAAACAACTTACGAACTGACTCAGGAACGCTTCCTTCTGAATCCGGACTCCAAAGTAGATGAAACTGATGATTCACCCTTCCTTTGGCATATTCCTATCACCTACGAGAGCGATGTAAAGAATAGCGACCAAGTTGAATGGCTCAGACCTAATGATAACAGCCGTGAGTAATCCCTAAGATCCCCTTTCTGATAGATTATTTTATCAATGACTATCTAATCTTTATTGCAGTTCAAATAAATTTGGGATCTGCGTCAAAATGGATCAAAATAAATAAGAATCACGTGGGTTACTACATTGTGAACTACGACGATTGGGAAGGACTCATCAATCACATTAATGGAACGACGAACTTATTTACTGCAATGGATCGAGCACAACTGTTGCATGATGCATTCAAGCTTTCAGACTCCTTGACGATTCCTTTTAAGATCTCAATGAAATTGTTGGAGTACTTGGTGTATACTAATGAAACAGATTATGTTCCATGGTCTGTGGCAACCAGTAAAGTTATATCTGTCTACAGAATGTTGGATCATCCACTGGATATAGAGCAATTCATTAACGAGCATACACAGTCAATTTACGATTACGTAGATCCTAATAACATTGAGGAAGACACAGATAAGGATCATCTGAAGAAATTGCTGAGGGAGAAAGTGATGAACATGGCTTGCTATTTAAAGAATGAACGCTGCCTAAGATACGTCAATGAGCACATGAATGCTTACTTAGATGATGTTACCAAGAAACCTAATGCTGATATTCGTCAGATTGTCTACTATCATGGAATGAAGTTTGTCATGAGTCATAGTCAATGGGATATTGTATTTCAGCGTTTCAGGAGTGAGAGTGATCCTCAAGAGAGAGCCAAGCTAATGGAGGCCCTCGCTGGAACCAATTCCAGACAACTCCTAACAGAATATTTGAACATTGCTCAGGTATTATTTGCATTAATTAAGTTTAAGTTGTAAGCTTAATAATTTTTTTTAATTTCTTTCATCAGGATAAGGAGGGTCCTATTAAAAAGCAGGACTACGTCACAGTGATGCAGCACATAGCAAACAACGAGATTGGTGAGCAAATCGTTTGGGATTACGTGAGAAATCATTGGGACAATATTACGCAAATAATCGACATTAATGACCGATCCCTGGGCCGAATGATTCCCAACATCACAAAGAGATTCAACACAGAAGCTCAATTGAAAGAGGTATATGATTATTATTGTGCCAAATTTCTTGAAAAACAGGAATTTCTTGAATGATCTTTTCTTTTCGCGTACAGCTGGAGGAATTCTTTGAGAAACACCCAGAAGCAGGAGCAGGTGCAGCTGCGCGACTTGAAGCTCTGGAGACCATCAAATACAACATTAGGTGGGTAAAAGGACATGTAGGGAACCGATTTTGAAGTGTTTGAAAGAGCAGAACCAAGTGCAGAACAATGCTTGAGAAGCTTTGTGTCCTTATCATTTTGTACTCATTCTCTTTGTCTTACGGAGAAAGGTGTTTTGAAGTTCATTTCAATAAACGAAATTTATTTGTGACCCCAAATTACGAAGTTTAGTCTGAATACAAACTGATCAGGGTAATTTGTATGCTGGAAGCAAAGGTTTGTCGCGATTAGAATTTGGGACGAGTATCAGTGTTTGCACGAGCCATGGCTGGAATGAAACAGCGAGTTCAATGGAATTTACATTATTTTAAGTTGTTCTTTGTAACACGCGTAAGAAATTGAATGAAAATGAATTGAATGAATACGAGATCCAAAGAGATTTCTATAATATAGGTATAAGAGATGCCATCATTGAGATTTTAGCAGATCTTTCATATTACAAGTTTAGAAGACTTTCATTATTTTATTTTTTAAAATACGCATCAGTATTTTTAGTCATGAGATAAAGTCTCATCGCGATAATAGACGATTTTATGTATTCTCGCTGTATCTGAATGTTGACTAACAGCGTTTAGCACTATTTTCCCGCCTTAATCTATCCCTCCCACAGCAATAAAATCCCTCCACTTGCCGAGAGAAAATTATTCAATGTAACTGACCTCTGCGGCGACTCGTTGCTGATTGATTTCGCTCACTTCACGCTGAAAGTGACTAATTACTCGTCTATGATATGAATGCGACATCATGGACTTCCCTCAAACACAGATTGCAATCTACAAGTGCAATTTGTCTAAGACAGACCTCTCGCCAGCGCTCTCTCGCTCATCTTACCTGCAAGAAGTTGAAGAACTTGATTTTGAGAGCCAAAACGTGCTTCGGCGCAGTTTTTTTTGTCCACTTTTGGTATTTTGTTCTCAGAGACTCTCCTCTCGCGTGCTCCACACGGCTTTTCGGCTGGAGCCCCACAAAACTCGGGAGGAGTGTACAAGAAGGTGCCAGCAATGTGAGTGTGAGGTGGTGAGGCGAAAGAATTGCAGCATTTGGTGAAAGACGGCAATCTCCGTACAATTTGTGGCTGTGAGCCAAATTTCAGTTGGAGCTTCACCGCGGACCACGCAACAACGCCACGAAAGCGCTTCCTCCAACACCCATAGGTTTGAAGAGTGAATTTTTTGGTTGTTTTTTTAATTAGTGGAGAAAAAAAGTGCTGGGTGATTGAAGAGAGTTAAATTGTGAGAAGACACACTTTCAATGAGGTGATTACTTAACATCATCGCTCACGAATATAATTATTTTCAATGCTCTTGGATGTAACACGGCTTGTTGGCGTAAACTTTTGGGGTCATTTGACTCATCATCGCGTTGCGCTGTGTGAATCCAAACAATACCATCAAGTTTGGCGACAAAATCACAAAACCCGCAAAACCCAGCAATTTGGGATGCATTGAACATTTCATCATATTTAGTGATTTTAGTGTAATTCCTGCCCTCATTGTGGTCTCAATTGACCTGATCGCCTTTTTTGTGTGTAATCCACGCTTCATCTCACAGTGGGATCAATTGAAATGCAATAAAAACATTCGCCAGTGAGTTTTAATGGCTCGGCGGAAGGCAAATATAAGGAACCGTTAATACGTATCGATACGAGCTTCTTTTGAGCTGGTGTGTTTCTTGTTGTGACCAACAGTTTGATGTGATTTTCTCTCTCCGTAGTAGAAATTTAGAATACAGCATGTGGACCAAATATCCATTACAACTGCGCTTGTAAAAAAAAATCAATAAAAATCAAAGTATCGGCAGCATAAAATTCATCTGTTTAGAGAACGAGAAAAAAAGGAATTTTGTGCTGAAGTTTCTGTGATAATTTTACGTGATATTCCCAAAAATTAACCAGTTTGGTGGAATTTCCCCAGAAAAACTCCTCAGTGAGAGTCTCTAAAAATACAATTACACATTTTTAAGTATCGACAAGTGATGAGAAAACTGTATACAATTTTTCTGAGTTATGTAATGGTGCTGGCGGAGAATTGATGAGGTATTTGCCGAGTCGACATCAAGAGTGAGAATCTGCACAAAGGCAGATCTATTTGAGAGGCAAATAGTGTGATCATCTTGTGAGAAATGGTTCACAATCCAGCGAGTCTCGTGCGTCCGTCGTCAGTTTCGAACTTTTCCCGCCAAGATTCCACTACTTTACGGAAGAGCCACTCTCTTGTACTGTCTCTGGCTACCATATGCGTGATACTCACGGCATTGCTGTGTATTGTGGTAGCCGGATTGGTGTTAGTTGGCAAGAATCTGTCAAGAGTATCATATTCATCGGCGCTCATTGCAAAGAATTCTACCGGCTTAATTAACCAGGACACCCCCTCCTTGGCCAATCGCTCAATACTCACCTTGTCGAATTCAGTGAAATCCCAGGAAGTGGCAGGAAGTGGAGTGGAAGGAGCCATGGCATCGACAAGATTATCAGCAGTGGCTGCCAAGATTGTGGAGCAATTGTCGTTTCGGTTGCCGGGTGAGGTGAGACCGAAGAGATATAATCTCCATCTACATCCGAATCTCGTGGAGAAGACCTTCTCAGGTAATGTCTCCATTGACTTGGAAGTATCCAAGCCGGTCTCCTTCATTGCTGTCCACACAAAGAAACTCACCATCAGCTCCACAAGCCTCGTGCAGACTCATGAGGCTAATCTCTCAGTGCCACTTCAGGAGACATTTGAGTATGAACCTCTTGAGTATTGGGTCACTGTGCCCAAGGAGACGATCCAGAAGGGACTCTATCAGCTCAACATGTCATTCAATGGGAGTCTGATTAACCGAATTGTGGGATTCTACGCCAGTTCTTATTTTAATCCAGAACAAAATCAAACAAGGTAAGAAAAAAGATTTTTTCAATTTTATTTTAAATCAAATTTATTACAAAAAATTATATAAAATCATAGTTTCCTAGATGGACTTAATTCAATTTTTTTTTTAATTTTGAAAAAAAAGATAGGAAATTGATTTTTGGAAAAACTGATGATTTCCTATTTAATTTTTTTAAAAACCTCAATAATTTCTTCTAATGGAAATTTTGAACTTTAAATAAATGATTTGCTTAAAGTTCAGAAACTTCTACAAAAGGAGTGAAAAATTTGCTAATGCTGGTTAACATTTTTTATTAAGCTGTACAGAATATTTCTGAGAGCTTTTGATCTCTTTCTTGTATGTTTAAAATAAAAAATAACTTAATTTCTACCTATTATATTATCAACTTTCCACTTCCAAAACGTTCCAATGAAGCGTACACATCTTCTAATCAAATATCTTCCCCTTGTGATTACTATAATATAATAGAGAATTAATACTGCATTTATAAAGCTATAAATTATGCTTAAACATCCGCTATTTTCATAAATTCCTATGCGTTAGATTTTTCCATATGCCTAATAGCAATTTTACTTACTTTGTTGCATCAAAGTCCGCAAAAAAAGAGTAAAAAAAATCAGATGATTTTCTCTAAACTGGAATACCCGTATTTATCTCGACAAGAAACTCACGTTATTTGTGCTCTTTAGCTGATGTGCAAAAAAAGTCACTGGAAATTGCCCATACTCGTCCACCAGAAAGTAAAAGTCATGACCGCAAGGTGTCTATAATGTTATTCACCTCCACTAATCGTTCTAATCTCACAAAATAGGACAATTGCGACGTCGAAATTTGAGCCAACTTATGCAAGGTTCGTGAGATTACATTTCAACGATATCACATTTGTGGCCATTCTTCTTAACTCTTGTAATGATTTCACAGACAGGCCTTTCCGTGCCTCGATGAACCAGCCATGAAGGCACCATTCAAAATCAGCATAGTCCGTCCAACTGGCGACAACTACATCTCACTGTCCAACATGAATGAGGAGATGAATGAGGAAAACGGCGCGGAAACAGTATCACATTTCACCGAAAGTGTTCCCATGAGCACATACTTGGCCTGTTTCATCGTCTGTGATTTTCTTCACAAGGCGGAAACTGTGAAGACTCAGGGTATCGGCAAGGAGTTCCAACTTAAGGTCTATGCGACACCCAATCAGATCAACAAGACGGATTTTGCACTGAAGACAGGCGTGGGAATCGCAGAATTCTACATTCAGTACTTCCAAATTGAATATCCGCTCCCGAAATTAGGTGAGTAGACAGTGTAAACTTCGCTTTTATTGAATTAATTACTGTTAAAACCAATTGCATGTTCCGCTATGGCAGTGCTCATATTTCTGTTTTATGTTTGTCTAGCATTAATTGGAAGATATGCTTTCGCTTGTTGCACAACTTTTATGTGTTGTGCAAAGATTGAAGAAAGTAATTTAAACTATTTGCCAGGAATAATTGGGGCTTCAATTATAGTCTTATAAGACGTGAGATACAGATATCGCTCATTCACAATTAAATAAGCGTATTTCGGTATTTATTATATATAATATATATCCTCCGTTACTTTAATTTAGGATAAGGGATATACCGAAATATATTTTGCATTTAATCAAATTGAATAACTTTCTGAAGGTAATTGGTACTCGGCAAAAGTTTTGACAATAGAATCTTAGTTGAATGTTCTTTAACAGTATCTTAACTATTTTTGCGAAAAATCCGTTTTTTGCAATTCTGATGAATTATCTAAAAATAATTTATTGGAAAACCCAATAGAGGAAGAGAATATATGCCTGTTAGTCTAATCAGACTCTTTTTCGGATGCTTAAAAACTTCTGGTTTAACTGAACGGCATTTTCTGCTCTTCTACTGAGTTTTTCTGAATATTGCTTCTTAGATATTCTTCAGTAATAGGTACTTAAGAGACTTTCCAACAGCTTAATTGAAGCTTTTAATCAAAATTTTTGAGTATTTTGAGTCTTTCACTTCAATTTCGACTTAATATCAAAAAATCACATAATTTT